>JAUMHH010198856.1:0-13524 GCA_032359455.1 Chlamys rubida | reverse complement strand
ACTTGTATATACCCCACTGTGATAGTGTGTGTTTGTGGTGTAGAGTGTCTATAACCTGTATATACCCACTGTGATAGTGTGTGTGGTGTAGAGTCTGTAACCTGTATATACCCCACTGTGATAGAATATGCTAGGTGAACAAGAAGGATATCACGACATATATGTACACCGTTGGGCTGAAAAGGAAACTCACAAGGAAAGAAAACATATCTGTCTAAGATAATTGTTATAGTATAATGCAAATATATTTGAGTACCTTTGATTTATAGAACATACAAAAAAAGTAATATTAGTATAAATGACAGAAAATAGAATGAGTCAAATTAGTACCAAGATAATTTAAAATCACTTTCGTGTATAGCAAAGAAAACGAGTTAAGGTACACAAATTCAACATCACTGGTATTTAGTAAATAGAATTAAACATAATTGGTATATAGCAAATCATCATAGGTATATAGTAAATAAAATTAAACATCGTTAGTATATAGGAAACAAAATTTAACATCATTGGTATATAGTAAATGGAATTAAACATCATGGTATAAAGTAAATAAAATTAAACATCAGTGGTATATAGTAAATAAAATTAAACATAACTGGTATAAAATGAATAGAATTAAACATAACTGGTATATAGCGAATATAATTAAATAGCAATGGAATATAGTGAATACAATTCAACATTATTGGTAAAAAGTCAATAACATTGAACGTCAGTGGTATACAGTGGACAAACTTGAATATATCTATAAACAAAATTGAACATTAATTATATATAGCAGAAAATTAAACATCATTGGTATATAGTAGATAGAAATGAAGATCATCGGTATATAGTAGATAGAAATGAAGATCATCGGTATATAGTAGATAGAAATGAACAGCATTGGAAGATAACAAATAAAATTTATAATCACCGGTATAAACAGTATATAAATATAATAGCATTGAACATAACTGTTACAAAGAAGATACAATAGAATAGCATTGGTTTATTGTCGATAAAATTGAACATCACTGGTGCATGTATATGGTAAATAAAATTGATTATCACTTTTATATCAGGAAATAAAATTGAACATTAATTGTTCAAAGAAGATACAATTTAACACGACTGATATGCCATTTTAATGAATAGTTTAGAGCTGATAACTTTAGAAATAAACATACTTATGAGGTAATGGGTATTTATAACACAATGTGGATACAAAAATCTAGCTGTCACTTACAATATATTACCTTTGATACGCTTCACTGGTAAATTGATATTTGAGTCATCATTATTGTTTCATTAATTATCTGATAATCTGATTTTAAAAAATGTCAAATAATAATTTGTTACTTTTTTCTCACTTTTATTTTCTCATTTGATCACATAAAAATCAATATTAGCTCTTTAATTTACTCAAGTCAACAATATTAATACATCTGATAGTCCGAGACTTCCATTTTTATCTTCGTTCCTGCACAAGATTTCTAGATGTTCACTCAATTTAATTACTTAAGCTAGGCATGTTTATTTTCCATTCACCGGAGACTTAGAGTATTGATGATAATTCCTTTCCATGAAATTTAAAAGGCCGAAATGCCAATATAACGGTGTGTTCTGTGTCGATCCAGTCTATTGATATGTCGTTGTGTACGACCGCAAATTCATGAACCATCTGTGTCATTTTCTACAGGTATTTACGCCTTCTATTCAAAATTACCTTCGTGATATTTACGAGAATTGCATTAAAGAAAAAAAGTAATCTTTATAAAAGCATATGGTCTTTTTTCTCACTCCTTCACTTGTGTTTTCGGCTTGTCGAATACAATACGCCGCGAACATACATTGATATAAAGAGAGCAAGTATTGGAAGGGTGGACACAGAATGTTGTGTGTGAGATTACGTGACATATTGTAGGTAAGCAGTGCTCACTTTCTTTGGCCGCCGACAGAAGATTAAAAGGAATTGGTGTATTAATGGAATGGTATATTAATGAAGCTCTAGCTACAGCCGGCCTACTGGGGTGAGCTGGACAAAGGATCCGCCATGGCTTAAAACTGACAAGAGTAAATGACGAGGTACGATTGTCTGTTTGACATTCAGGAAATCCTGTAAACTCGACTTGTCTAAACGCCAAGTCGGAGCGGAAACCATCCTGAATACGAGATGGAGTTTTAAACATTCAACCCGTCATTAACTGAGCGGGAAATTCTTTTGATAGCACCCATTTCCTGATTAAATTGCATGTTGGGCTACACAAAATATATCCGGGGAATTAACTACCGCCGATTTCTCGGCTGATGCGTAGAATTAATTTGAGAAAAGCTTCATTGTTGAGAGTACCATTATCGTGAGCATAAGGGACCATACTGTAGAATGTCACTGGACAGTCGGGGACGTTCGGGTTATAATTAGAGTCTTGCATAGTTCACGATGAATATTTAAATTCAGTGTTTGTGGCAGTTATTGAATACTGGTGAACGACAGTGGACGCAGTTGTCAGTTTTGATATAGTTTTACTATTAATTGATTACAGTCCATAGGTTTTTGGATAAGATTACTTTTATTCCCGGTCCTGCCATGAAATATTAAAACATCACTATCACTAATTTAAACGGATCAATTAAGATATTAAGATTAAAAAGTGTTTGTTAATTTGTTAAAACCATTTGTCATGTCATACACAATCATTGAATACAGGCAGTAATGAAATGTCAGTCTAAAGCCAACGCATGTAGTACAGTGTAGCTCGTTATCTTTTTAGATATAACACAATTATCATCTTTTATAACGGCAGGAATCAGGCCCTAGGGTAATGATGTAGTCTGAAACTGATGTCTACATTTAATAGCCTAAAGACACAATTATTCTTTTGGAAATCAGTTAAAATTCTTTAGTGATATATCCATATCTCAAATGTGTTGAAGTGTATAAAACTGTACGGTATTTCAATTTAAAATATTTCACTTGAGAAAAATAAAACACTTATGTTTAAATGTATGTCTAATTTGTGCGCAATCCTTGGATATGGAATGACACGTTTATCTATTGACCGTGTAATAATGTCAATTGAATACCCAACAGATGTCAATATGAACAAATAAATCTTTCTATATTTATTTTCTGTATATCGTTTTTTTCTTTAAAACTCCATCTTCATTTAAATAATCTACCAAACATCAATCAGTATATAGCAGCATAAAAAAACACGCAACATAATGGATTACTTATTCTATAACGCTCTATAAATGAATACACCAATAAAACAACTTAAGAATATTGCTGCTACGTCTCGAATCAGTAAGGTAATGTTGCTGTTTTTAATTGTCACAACAAAGATTATTTTAACACGTCAATGAATTATACGGCATACCAGGTAACTGTATAATTAATTTAAAAATACATTGACCACATGATAACTATATCGTGCAGCAAATAAACACTTGTGGTATTCTACATATTTTGTTATAACGTAAGAATAATGAAGTACAGTGTACCACACATTGTGACGTCAGATTTAAGGCAATATCTTTTACTTCATACTACTTACGTCCCATCGTCTCGTCGATGACCTGTCTTAGTTAAGACAACACATGTCAATCAGAAAATTCGCTTATGTGATGAAAATATTTCAATTCTTTTCCGTTTTTGAATGAGATATATGAATTTTGTCAAGAGTGTTATGAAATAAGATTGTTGGGACTTTAAATATTGAAATCACCTTTAATTGTTTCGAAAGTCTCATGAAAGGGAAATGTAGTACATGTATGTTGTCAATACACAGGGGCGACAACACAATGAACTAAGGCGGCAACGAAACAAAAACAAAGCACACCATGAACTACATATGTACCACAAACCAGACGAACAACGAAACAAAACAAAACACGCCATGAACTACCACAAACCAGACGCACAACGAAACAAAACAAAACACGCCATGAACTACCACAAACCAGACGAACAACGAAACAAAACAAAACACGCCATGAACTACCACAAACCAGACGAACAAATGAAGCTAATGTTTAACCTTTATTGATTGGACTGTTACCGACCAAATATGGACAAGAGTTATTTTTAAAAATGCTTATTTTCGCTTAAAATATCATTTAGCTAATAATAAGGATTAATATAGTTTGTAACCTTCTAGTGTTTTGCTTGTAGTGGTACACTCAGCCGTAAGTAAGACTTGATAGAATCATGCACGGACTGCCATTGATGCTAACACCACAGTAAACCTCCACTACTACAAAACTACTTAATTGTAGTTCAAATTACATTTTGTTATATACTTATAATGAGGTTTTGTATTTGTTATTTTGTTTGAAATGATAAATAAAAACTGTGAGGTTTAATAATTGAGAGTTATACATTTGACTAGCTAAACTGTTTAGGAGGGGAAATATTAAAAGGTTTTACAGGGTTAAACACCGTATTATTTGTTGCAATACGCAAGGTATACGACTAACAGATCTAGAAAAGTTAATATATAAACAGGACAGCTGATATATACAGTATGTAGGCGTTTGGAAACTGGATGTCAGTTCAGTATTCATATTTGGCCCTTACCTGTAATACCTAGGTGAAGTAACTTAAGTTTTATATAGGGAAATGACCAAGACAAAGTGTTGCTCTGTTTCGCACTAAAGTGGAATAAATGGATATATACACATTACGTTTGATGCTTTTTAACAACGAAGACGCTTATTTTATACGCACGTGAAAGTACAGCACGTTTACGTTTATAAAGCATGAATATTATAGTCTATAGTCATATGCCAGTTGAATAATTTGTCTCTAGTTTTCTTACCTTTTGTCACTAGAAGGCTGGCATTGTAGACAAAAGCTCAAGTCTCAAGGGTTTCGTCTATCCTTGGAGTATTTACATTAATATTCAATACCAATTTACTTTAATGAAACACGGGCTATATGGCAATGCTAGTTTGCTTTTATGCCGAATAATAAATATTATGATCTTTTCATGACCAAGGGATTATTCTTTATTTATGGCGCTATAACGTATCTAAATTAACATATATAACAAGAGTATACCTAATTTAGACAATACTAGTTTAAAACTAAGCTACATGTATTCATTGTGTATAAAGAGTCAAAATTTGTTGTGGAAATTTCAATTTTGCTCTAAATGATCCGTTAAATTAATTTTGAAATAATGATCATGTAACAAGATATCCAGAAATATTTGTTCTATGATTGCTTCAAATCGACTTAATTAGGATAAGCATGCAAGCGATATCAAATTGTATCAAAATTGTAAAACAAATAGCATCAGTAGGAAAAAAATACTTTTCACATCATTCCTCATGCTTCACTAAAGTATTATCTCTAAAATCAAATATAACAGTTTTTTTAATCTGAATTATCAGACGCGATATCTTGTTGTCAATTAAGCAAATTGCATCCGAATATATTCGAATATATATAAAGGAATGATCTTTGTCATTGAATAGAAACGGATCAAAACTCTTTATTCTCCAGAACTTTACACTAAAGATTCCTATCCGTCAGTTGTATATCTTGAATACATTATGACAGGAATGTCACCTCAATACTTAACTCGATGCCAAATGTAGAGAATTAGCACCTTCTTTGTTAAGGCAATTTACAGGTCAGAGTTCATTCGTTAACCAGGACCTGTTATGAGTACATTATTCTCTGTATACATGTGTTTATGTACTAATAGAATACTTAGTCAGGGTGTACTAATCGTGAAGCTGAATTGTCGCTATTATAAGTAATACGAATGACACCTTTACTTAAACTATTTGGTTAGTCTATGGAGAAAGCCAAGCTTCGTAAACATCCATACTGAGCATATGGCCATTTCTCCATAGAAGAACAGAACACAGGATGTTACATGGAGACCATTGTAAAGTACAAAAAGAATAACACAAGGTGTATTCCAGAAAGGTAAGCGTCTTTTGCTTAATCGACGTCATCCGTCATGTAAATCGTGGGTAATGTCAAGTGTTCAGACTTATGTTACTATCAAGAAAGAGAGAGCACATTTGGGAAGAAGAAGTCGTGACGCTGCCCTGTTTTCCTGTTCAAAATAAAGATTGAGGTACGTGTTAAAAAACATATTAAAACAGCGAAAAGGGTAAGGAATCTGCAAAACTTTTATTTGAAGAAACTACAGTCGTCATCATATCCTTCTTTCCGACTGTGATATTGCACTGTAGGATATACATTTTCTGCTTTTCATTTTATTTGTACATTTTTTTCTGGCGGGAGGGAGACAACATTTAAGATTGGCGGAGCAGAAGAAAAAGAATCAAGAAGAAGCAATCTGATAATAGTAAAAGCCAGCACAAATGTAGAGCTTTAGAGACAAAATATTTTTGTAGCAGATATTATAAAAAAAAGTATATTGCCCGATGCCAACAGTTGTGGTGACATCCAACGTAAGTATCATTTGAGACTCTAAACAATTACAACAATGTGTTAATATATCTTTCATCTCTCTGGTAGTAACTTAAAACAGAGCTGAATATGAAATTGAAAACATGTATACCTTATTAACAACACACAAATACAAAATGTATCACGGCGTCAACACACAACGCCCAAATTGTGACTCAATGTTAAAATGGAAAAGACAGCAAAGAAACCAGAAAAGAAGTCAAGGACATCCAGAACACAAGATATATTCAAATATACAAATACAAAGAGGTGAACGAGACTAATAAGAACAGACAAAATAGATGAATTCCGGTCCTCCGAAACGGTATATTTTCCCTGCACTTGTTATGATATACCTATCAAACTCATGTCAGTCATCGACAATCTCAGACAATCTGAACAAGTCTTTAATCAGTTTAAACGTTGATATCTTAAAGTTGATAATCACGTGACGGTGGCACCTTAAATCTGTATATAAATGTAAACCATATTTATTTTATAACAATTATATGCTATAATTTTTTCCAACTTATATCAATTACTCGTTTGTCCGGGAGTGCATGCCTTGTGATTTCGTTGTCACTAGTCCCGTTCTCAGTTTGAGGACTTGACGTTACTTAGATCTGACTTATATTTACATGAATTGAGGAGTCGATAGAGTAGAACACGCTTATTTTTTTTCGGAATATTTTGTTTTCAATCTCCTTTCTCTTTTTCAGGGTATTCATGATATTGTTTTCAATTTTTGTTCACATTTTACCGTAGTTCACTCAATTTTGTGTTCGAATTATGGTTTCGTTCACACTTTGGTAATATGATATTATATAATATGTTTGGTTCTATGCAGCAATAGAAACAGGAAAATTAAATGTTCAGCAAAACAGTATTGTTATATATCAGAGGTCCTCACACTTGTCTTCATCAACATAATTTTGGAAAAAAACTAGTGTCAGACAGATTTTAAATTTTGTATAAGCTTTTGTACATCATAAACATGCATAATTTATTATTAATGCTTACTTAAAATAAAAAGGAAATTCTAGCAACAAATTTCAGTAGATATTACATTCTGCTCCTGGTTCAAAGTACTCATACGACACACACGTATAATAATCCTAGTTTTCATTTATAACATTATTAATTTATGTATTTAGAAGACCCCTAGAACGCTAGAACTAATATGTGTGTGCTGCCGTTTTAATTCCTAATGATCCTTGGCCATGTTCAAGTTCATTGATACTAGAATATATGATAAGATGTCCCTGATGACTGATCTCATAAATATTGTTTATATCTGTAATAACATCGTGTCTGAATTCAGTCTTAATACCACCGGAGATTACCATCTTAATTTATTTATAGTTTATGTCTGTAATGACTCACGTGATATATTTTAGATGGTAAATGGTAAAACATAATGTTGAATGCATTTAAAATATGCTCATATCATTCACTCGGAACCAGTTTGTCAGATTATTGCATGGATTAGTCCTAAAATACCAATAACTATTTTAAAAATGAATGTGTGGTGAATTATGCATTGCGACCTTTGAACATAAACACAGGAATGGTTTCATGAGCTTGAAGTTCTTCGATATGGTTTTAAAATAGGAAAAATAAACCCCAGAAACCTTTATATTCCATTACCACCATAAATAATAAAGCGACAGATTAGTAGATCAGAAATGAACGGAGCCTGTATAAACTTAATGAACACGACATATCTATAAATTTTGCATCATGACAATCCATAAACGAACCGCTGATTAACGAAAAAGCAACTTCGTATGATAAACTGTGTTTTTATTTTTAAGTATGGTTACATCTTCATAAATTTTATTATGGATAATTTCCTCGTTTAAAATATTATTTGGGCAGATTATGTTTATAATTTTGAAAAATGCGGAATTGGCCAGGTGTTTATTTGCGTGCAAATGCAAATGTACAATAAATAGATAATGAAATATGTGAAGAGTTTACGTCCACTTGTCCAGATATATTCAAATGTTTCCTAAACGTATGTTTCATCAAACGATATATGGTAGTGATTATTTATAATAAGGTATGTTTTAAATAAGTCTATTATTAAGGAATATTTAAAAGGACGATGTGATTGGCTGATTAAATAATGATTTGCTCCAGTTTGCAGTCACGTCTAATGGTTTTGTCTTGCATAGATTTACGTTTTGATGTATGGAACAATTTTGGTACAATTCTTATTTTTATGTCCCTTTGTCTAAATTGTGTTCTTGAATTTATTTAGATAGTATCTTTTAGTTTTCTCCAAGTATTTCTTACTTGACAATACTCCTAAAACAGGTCATGATATCACGTTTCCCCCTCTGTTTACCAGTTCGGAATACATAAGGTTACTTGCAGGTGACCCCTTAAAACATATTCTTAAACAGTCGTATTTGTATTGTCCATCAGCAGGTGCGCCTCTGGTTAGGTCTGATCCGAATCCAAAACAAAGTTAGGTCCTTATATGAATATGGTAATCGCCGTTGAAAACCCTATGTACGAACTATCGACGTCTGGCTACATTTGATCATTTTTAGCTGAGTTTTGGTAGGAATGTCTAGCGTTACGTATAGAGGTCAGCTAATAGGGGTTCAACGGCTCTTTTACTTTTACCACTTATATTACAAAACAGGCAATACTATCAGTAGGGTTGAGACAAGGGGCGCTGCATATTAACGATTTAGATTTACTTTACGTGTATGTGCGTTTTGATGTTATTGTAAATATGAATAATTTCTTTTCTATTTAATTATTTAGCGGCCAATAAGATTTGGTCTGCCATTAGCAGTTACACATTTCTGGATCGCGGCTCTGCCAGTGCAGTACCATATATCTTAAAATATTCAACATAGATTAGGATATATCGTTATTTTAGTCTAAAAATGTATCTTTTTTCACTCGTTTTACTGAGGGACAATATATTACATTGAAAAAAAGACATTATTGGTATCTATGTTGAGTGTTATTTTTTCATTATATCCTTCCTTTAGATGACATGATATATCCCATGTAATGCATCTGTTTGTGAGTGTGTTGCGTCCGCACTATAGCTAAGGTTATATGGAGACGTGAGCCTAGGCAGATACTGGCTACAATAATGAATACGTAGGTGAGAAAAGATAGAGGCTAAACGTGATTGATTTCGGGCAACTGATAAATGTTGGTTTGTTCTATGTGTTAGAAGCAGAAGACAGAGAAGAAAACAGCTGGTTCTGCTAGGGCCCAACAGTACTCGTCTAAAAGGCTCAAGACAGTTGAATATAGCATTTGTATTATTTTCTACGAATCTGCATGAGAAACAAAAAATCAAAATTTGACGTTTTAACTCTACTACAATCGTTTATATCAACACACGGTTTGTGCTTCAGACATTATTTTTATCAATATTCCCAGGTCAAGTTGAATTTTTTTTTCTTCTCACAATAACTTTGTTTAGTGGCGTAAACTCGGATCCTTAGGATAGCTTTATATTTGACTGGAAAATAAACACCTCGATCTGTTTCCAAGAAATCTACAGATGTTCAATCATTCGGTTTGTAAATTGTCAAACTTTTATTTCATGACTAATTTAGATATTTAATTGAATATTGACGGAGATTCCAAAGCGACAGGGACAAACTAGAATATCTAATGGACATTATGTTTTCTACGTCTTCTATGACTATGCATCACGGAGCCTTCAGGAAGCTTCAAGACGCAAACAATTTCAATTATGAGCCAGCATATTTCTGATTAATGTCATTTATAGTTGTAACACGGCACAGACAGCTAATGCCGTCGAGTTATATCTAGTAGCAACTTGTCATTACATGGGGTTAGAAAGTTACCTAATTTTATTGTGAATTTTGAAATTAGTTTCACGAAAAGTGACTTTTCCCTTGATCTTAATGCTGGTAATCGTGAAGATTAATACTACCTTTGTTGTTTATTGCCTCCTGGGGAGAGAGTTAAGTATGGGGCCTATTCGTTATCAATTCAACGTTAACCTTAGGTGCCGGGTGGCTGCTTGTTTGTCACCATGCCTTGCCCCGGAAGCTATGTCTCCCTGCGTTTGCTAACGTTTGTGACTCTGTCGTGATTCGATATAGTTAATTACGGGGCTCTCGAAGGGAGACCTGTCAGCATTGGAATTAAATATTTCCCTTCTAAGCAGTCCTAAATATCTGTGTGCATAATGAATTTTGCTTTTTGATATTCTTTATTGATTTTTTAAGTAAAATTTGTGAAAATGTAATGAAAGTTTGATATGCGCTTGAGGAATTCAAAAGATAATCATATATCAGAAAGAAATGAAAACATTTTAAATGCAATAGCATCAAATGAATTCCCTTCACTTATAACCGCTTAACTGTTCTTCTCTGAAGAAAAGCATAGAAATACTAAAATTTCGCCCATTGGCGGTTAACGGGATATTTGATAAAGACGTCAAAATGCTATATTTAGATGTGACGTTTTATCCAGACTATTGTTGACGATTATCCAATCTTATGGACAAGAAGATTATCCAATCTGATGGACAAGAAGTGTAAGGGGCTATGAATTATACCAACATAAAAGAGGTATTCATATAGATTAATACTAAATGCGTAGCATTGTGCTAGATCATAGACTCTGTTACATCGAGCCTCTGTGTTTTAGTGCAACATAATGACAAATATTTCAATTTATATTGATTCAAATTAGGGTCAGTTTCTCCAATTGATGCATTGAAAAATATTGCTCTCATCAAAAAGACGAAACATTTAGATTTTATATTTATTTGTGTATTTGATTTTTTGATTTTACATCAAAGTATATTTACAGTTTTACACATATACATGTATGTGTATATCAAGTTTTACATTGAAACGTAGGTCAAACTATATGATCTACATTGATTTTCATATCAAATGATGTGGTCCTGTGTATATATCAAGTTTTACACTCTGTGTATATAAGTATACCATACAAGTGATTTTCAAGTTTCACAATTAAGTTAACATATTCTTTTCTCACTTACATTGGTCTGTATATCAAGTTTTACATCATATGAATATCAAGTTTTAGTGAAGCATGAGCGTGTCTATGTACATCACGTTTTACATATTGTGTGTAAGTATAATGATATATCAAGATTTACCAGAATGTGTATACCAAGTTTTACATAATGCGTATACCAAGTTTTACATAATGCGTATATCAAGTTTTACATTTTGGGTATATCAGGTTTTATTAAAGTGTACATGTATATGCATTCTTACATTAAGGCGTATTTAGATGTATGCTCAACTATATTAAGATATCAAGTTTTACAATTAATGCTATTACTGATTAAAGAGGTGTAACTGTTTCCGTTATAATAATGCATACCAATGAACAACTCAAATATCACTCACATTTTAGGTATATTCCATAAACTGTTATTATAAACGGGTCGACTTGGTTCACGAAGATGATTGCATGTGTATAAAATAAACTTTGCAGATAGTTTAAATTTGTTATAAATCTTTAATGGATACATTTAAACAATTGTATTTCTTAATGAAATGACATATTTGTATGCAATGCGTAACATACGTTTAGAAATAACAAGACTTCATACCCCACAATACCCCCGTTGAGAGAGAATTAATTTTATCCAAAATAAACTACATCACGTCGATTGAATACTTCCGTTAATTAGTTGCCATACAGACAGTTCGTTTACAATCAAATGCACCTAATCCGGAAGCTGTCTAAAATATTGAATTAATCTGTTCCTTCACCATGCCAAACCCTTTATTAAACAACGTAAAACGCACAAATCTATGTTTTTATCTTTTCTGTAGAAACATAATTTGTTTCCGATTAGGTCACTTCCATTGATTTGTATAACGCCCCTCGCGTTCACTGTCGCTGACATGTTGTGTCCCGTAAAGAACCTCCTAGGGCCGCGAGGTATTAAATAAATAACGATCTTACCGATGTTATCACAGCTAATGTAGTTACCCTCATCAAATGGTTGATGTAAATTATTATCATCAATTAGGCTCCCTAAAACAAGTTTAGTGGAGTTAATAGCAGAAATGAGATTTGTTGAGGTGACCGTCACACCATTACCTAATTAAATCAGGTATGCTAACATGTCGGTAGCTGGTCCTATCTCCGTCCGTGTTTCTACAATGGCTTTACCTCTCTCGGTCGTTCAGGGAAAACCATCACTTCTCTAGATAACGGTCTAGACGGTATGCTGTAACAAAGAATGCTTTACTGCAGTCCGTCCTTTAAATATAAACGTTAGACATACAAAATAGAAAGAAAAAAGACATTCAATTCTATTGTACTGAATTGTTATTCAACCTTTTGTATAAGATAAAAACTCCAACTGAAACGTTATAAATGATTGTATTTTTTTTTTATAAATATATGACAGTATAAGTAGGTAAAATTCTTTAAATATATCACAGAGCCAACGAATAACATCAAATTACACGTCAAAGCATTAACACTTCAGGATAAAATACCACAGCGTCAGCACAAAATGACGAAATATATATCCTAAATATCAAGGATAAAATATACCAAAGGGTCAGTACAGATGTACAAAATAGACTATAGCGTACAGTAAGCACACAAGTTGAAATATACCAAAACGTTAATATGATTTGGAAATATACCAAAACGTTAATATGATTTGGAAATATACCAAAACGTTAATATGATTTGGAAATATACCAAAACGTAAATATGATACGGCAAAATATACCAAATCGTATACATACAAGAACAAAGTATAACATACTGTCAACACAAGAATAAAATATACCACATCGTCAAGTCAAAGTCAGCATAAAGGAACAAAACTAACTTAATGTCAATATACGAGCACAAGCTATAACATAACATCAAAATACAAGACCACAATGTACCACAACATCAATACAAAAGAAAAAACAATACTAAAACATCAACGAAAAAGGACTTATGCCATAATTCAACATGAAGGAAGACTTACTGCATCGTCAACACACAACGAAAAAATGTTGCTTCGCGTCAACATACCAAGACAAGAACAGGAGAATACCGAAATGTCATCGAAACAGTAGCTCGAACTCCAAACTTATAAA
>JAUMHH010198845.1:0-13524 GCA_032359455.1 Chlamys rubida | reverse complement strand
CTCCCATACATAGGTGTTGAGTTTTATATGATAAATGCTTTATGTTCGGTTGAACGTAGTGAATTAGAATCATAAGGGATACATTTCTATTCACAGTGACATACGGGTATCTTTATAGAATATAAGTAGTATGCATTGCATAGATACATGTAGAAAACGTAGTTTCCTTACATTTTACTAGATGGAGCAGAAATAGTCAACATATGAATCTGCAGATATTTGATATGGTAGGACAACATATTACTAGGAATAAGAAAATTTTGGAAACACAATTAATCAAGGCCAAAGTGAACTCGTCAATCAATTTTACGACATCGTATTATATAACCCCCGTTACAAAATTAAACCATATTGCACCCACATATGTCAATCATTTTCTTAATAAACTCCTGTGCTATAGTCGCAGCTGATATTTAGTGCATTCATGTCCAAATTTCCTTTTAAAAATCGGTTGTATTTAAGAAGACGACGTCAAGTAAAAATAGGGCACATTCTCTTTCCACTGCCGGCCTAATGCTTGTGTATTGATTTTGTGTACAACACTCAAAGACCCGTCAGCGCCATCACTGCGTAAACAGGTTGTGTGTATGTGTGTGTGTGTGTACGTTTATTCGAATTCTGACAGACAGTATATTATGTAATATGGTCTAGCGCTCTGTATCTGCCCTAATTTCTTTGTTGTCTACAAGCCTATACGCGATGTGATAGAAGTATTTTTGGTCTTATATTATCTCAGTGCATTCAACTCTGGCGGGGAGAAACGTCAGTCAGTGCGGTGAAACCTTCAGACCATTCGTAGATCTAAAGGAAATTCTGAACTCAGGAGAGCCACACAGCTTTTAAAAACTAGCGTTTTATCCTTTTTACGTTTGGAACACAAACACTTAAGACTGGTCTCTCTCTCTCTATATATAATATTATCCAGTGTTGTGCTACGCCAGTTTCATATAAACACCCACACATACACAGCCGTATCACACCTATGGTATATATATAGGCATATGTGTGAGTAAGTAGAGCTACATGCATTTTGAGTCGATCTATTATCTCGGAGGGAATACGTTACAATGCATGACAGCTCTTGTCTGAATGTGTGTATACACAGACCGTGCTGTCAGAACAAGGCCAAGGTCGTATGTTGTACTGAAGAGGATACAGTCTGCGCGGAAACTCTATTACAATCATTTTTCTCGACAACTAGAGTTCGTGACCGGGAGTTGAACCCGAAGACGACGAAACCAACATTGTTCTCGCACATGCGTAGACCAGTTTCTCTCGTTTCTTCGGGGTCACGGAAAATCTAACTGTTCTAGGTAATGGAGGGTGAGCAGCCAGTCTAGAACGCCTCGAAGCAGACGACAGCATTACAAAAACGGTAAGTCGCCATTTACTTTTTCTGAATACTCTCCTGCATGATACGTTAAAACGTCAATATTGTGTGATTGTTGAGCGTATATATATATACTGACAGATTTTGAAGGTATATATTTAGTATAGCATAATGAAATGTACGAAAAATTATATAAATAAGATGTAAGAAAATATTAAAAACATGATAATTATAGACAATATATTATTTCAACATATTTGTATAAATAGACGTCGATAGATGAAATGAAACACTACTCTAAGTTGCTTAACGTATACAAATGTATATAATATTATCGATATATGTACATAAGGTATACATACGTGACGGTGTTATAAACAATAACAAAATATAAATAATAATATTATTTTAATTATTAAATCATCACCCATTATGTATGGGGAATTATAACTCCAATATTGAATGTCAACCGTAAAATTTCATTGTCGAGAAATAATAGAAGATGGATATAGGATATTACAATGAGGAAAAAACGGAAGACAGTGCAAACGGAATACATCAGATATACTCCGGAGTCCAGTCAACAGTGACCAAGGAGAGGTTTTTGCATTCGAGAACAAATGTTCATAATTGGAAAACTATAAACATGGTCATTAAATCCAAATTAGGGTTAATAAATATTTATCATTGATGTGTGTAAAAGATGATTTGCCGATTTTATAGGAAATATTGGTCGATTGTATGGACGGGGAGCTATATGTGTTCGAGTTATACCAATAATTAAATCATATTGGTCAGGATCGATGAGCAAATTATACACACCCTATTTTATGATATGTTAGATATTGTTTTTGAAAAATATCGTCTATATATATGATAAGTTTATGACAAATTGGTGTAATTTTTGAAAATATTGAGATTTGTTGATTTATTTTCTTTGGTGGCGGTAGATTGCTTGGTTTATCGGTTTAATGATTAAAATATATATTATTATCGACTTATTGATTGAATACCACGTATTAGCAGATCGACTGACCTGGTCATTCATCGATGTGGTCAGGTAGAGAAAAAGTCATTTGAGGTCAAATGGTCATACGCGGAAGTGTTGTCGGAGCTTATGCAAGTCTAGGGGGTCAAACCGCTACTCGTAGACTTAGTTTAAATCAATTTTATTGCAACAAAAGACAGTTGGATTGGACAAAAGTTATTACAACTTACTTACGTCCTTTCCGTAACCGATAAATATATATACAAAATTATTTGTCACGTAATAGCCTAATACAAATTTATATATGTATATATATATAAGATGTTAAAGATGGGTTACAGCAAAAGAGGTAATGATAGGATTAGGGACACCAACGTATACTTTTTAAATATGTATTCGGAGAGTTTACTTGAGATCTCGTGTGTGATTTTCCTAATCAAGTCGGCGTAAGTAGTATACCTAATCTATACACACATATCCTTCTGCTTGTCTAAAGTAGACTTGCACATGCCTCATCTATTTTATAATGTCGGGCCTCTGTGCGGTATATTTTCTCAAACAATGAGCTTTATACACGTTTATGGTGCCAGTAAGTCTTGTAAATACTTTTCTCTGTATGAAATCAAACGTCCATGTGAAGTGCATTTCAACCCGTACGGAGTGGTGTGTTGATAAGTCGAGCAGACGTCTGTTTTATGAATGGCCATGCATGATGTCTGTACTCTTGTCTTGTTGTTTTTTTCGGTTTACTTTTGTCATTTAGCCGGTAATATGCGGGATATAGTTTAGATGTTAGGATTGGGAGCAGGAGCAGGCTAAATGGGAATAATTTATTCACAGTGCACAGCCAATACCCTGTGTCAAATACACATTGTTTGTGTATGGGTTAGAGGCGTGGGTGTGTTTTTAGTGGGTATGTCGGGATAAGTTGATGAGCGCAATTCGGAGGCGGGCTGGGCACGGGGGTGGGGGTGGGGGTCATAGGGTTGGATAGGGAGGGGGATATCAATAGTATACAATTACGATAGGGATAAATTCAAGTGCGCAAGCAACGACTTTGACTCAAATGGGAAGCTGCGTTTCAACCTCTGTTATGAATTGAGGCGAATTTCATGGCATATTTATTAATCAACTGGGTTCAGGGATGAAGGGAAGGGATGATGTCAGACAGAAAAAAGAGTAGTGCAAATACATTTTTTTAAATTGAATAGTTTATCGATCTGTCGGAATAACGCATGGAATTTGATGGCAAATAACATACAAACAACGCAAGTAAAACATATATGTGTGCATTCATTGTAGCAATTGATTGATTGGATTTAGTTTCATGAAATCAGTGTGATTGATAGAGTTAGATCGAGTGTATTCGATTGGTTGATGGATTTTGATTTATTTTGATTGATTGATGGAGTTTGATTAATTAAATTTTGATTGCTTGATTTGATTGATTGATTGAATTAATTAATTCATTCATTGTGATTGATTGATTGATTGATTGATTGATTTTGATTGACTGGTTGATTGATTTTGACTGATATATTTTTATTGATTGATTGATTTGGATTAATTGAATCTTGGAGATTTCATTTCTTTGATGGAAATGTAAAATATACGTACGGGTTTCTGGATTGTGTAACTTATCAAATGTATAATCTACCGGAAGGGTGTGTCATCGACCCGATAACAGCGGTGTGTATACTTGCTAGATACCGAATGCAAATATCCTCAGTTCCGCGTGAAATATGGTGGCTAGTTCCAAGGGTCACATATTTTAATTATTTGCTCACGCTCCCAGTAAATAACCGTTTATTTCTTACTAATTTTTCGGCCCGGAACAGAAATAGTTCAAATATATGTAAATCGAACGGGAAAATCCAGATGTGTAACGACTGCTACGGCAATATAGATATCGAATGGGGAAAGTCAGGTGTGTTTTTAAAGTGTAGTCGCATCTGCACTATAAATAGTTAGATGTGAAATAGTTAGGGTTAGCGAGACCTGGAAAAAACTGCAAACATGCAAAAATCTGCGAATATATTAATAAAAAACGGAATACAAGATTAATGAAGATACCTTCAAAATGTGATAAAATAATGACGGACAGTTTTTCCGGATTTTAAACGCAATATTTAGGTCATCAAATTTACGATCATAAATATTCGGTACGCGTGTTTTTCAAGGAACGGGCACGGAGGCTATATTTCCGAGGATATAATTGTTATTTAAAGATCGTTTAAACGCTATGTTTAGGTCAAAAATACAACTGTTTAGGATTACTTCCAGAAAACGAAAGCAGGTACACGGAAAAGGCATATTTATAATTTTTACACGTTTTTATTTTAAATTTTGCATTGGAGCAATAATTCTTGACATTAATCGTAGAACTGGTCTAAAATTAGCAGGACGAATCCAAGTTCTGCAGTTAGGACTTCGGGAAGGTTTAGAGTAAACATAAAACAGAAAACAGATATTTGTTTTAGTTGGCCTGAAAAATAACTAAGGAACTGTAACGTTATTCAAGTGCAGATCTAGAAACTGTTTTATGTTTCATCCTTGAAATATTTTTCGTCTGGATTAATTAATTTTTATATGACTAAAACATGGGAGGTTACGACCACAGGGGCATGCTAATTTGTGTCAGTGGATGTATAAAATATGAGCAATAAAAGACTGATTAGAACTTGGTAGTCCCCACCCCCAAGATGATGTCCATTGGTTCTCTAACACCAAGACCACAGGGACCTGAGAATTTCTTACAGCTATATTTGGACCTAAACTTAGGTGTTCAGAGTAATTTTACAATTCTCAGGTCCCTGTGACGAAGACCTGCGCGCTAACATCCGGGCAAACAAGATTGATTAATACGAGTCTGAAAAACATTGTTTCATAATTATTGTAAAATAAAAAAGTTAATATGTATTTATTTATTTATAGGATAGGCCAAAATATATCTACATGTACCGTAACAAATTCTCAAAGCCATTAACACACCTAATATTACTCTCTTCATATTTATTATTAGGATAGGTTCAAACCTTGCTACTGTAAAATAATATCATTTCCCTGTCGTTACGATAACAATAAAATCGTTACGAGTTCTGTTGGTAAGGGAGTGTTGTACGAATTGTATTGGTTTTGAATTAGCTAGATGGAGGCCAGGTGAGCATAAACTTTAAGCATCATTTTTTTTTTAAAGATTTATATATATTTCATTACTAAGACACGTCATCCGTGGGTTGTCAAGGGATGGGCTGCTCTAGTTATAAATTACATCCAATAGTTCAGAATAATTCCCTATCGCCTTTCTTCTTTCGATATTACGATTAAAACAGATTTATTTGCCCTACTTTTCAAACACCTCTCCACAGCAAGGATTTACATAATCTTCTCAATTTTTTTATTTTTTTTTTGTAAATATGAACGCAAAACATTTATGCAGAATTTAAAATAAGGGCAAAATTATGATTTGCATCTGATTATGCAGACATATATAATTGAGATTTTCCAACTCTCTAAATAAGTATTTAGGGATCAGAATAGCCTTTTTCCTCTCTAAGAAAACGTCCGAGTAACCCATTCATTACAACATCCGGGCTTTTTTCTTTGTAACGAAAATGGTTGAAACCTCAACACTCCGGCGCTCCATAATTACAAAAAATATGGAAATCATCTTCGAGTGAGTTACGAGTTTTACTTAACTTGGAATATATTTTGCCCATCTCTAACAATTTTAAGATTGTGATCACACAATGAAAATTTGGCGAAAATTCTTCAAAACGGTTGAAATCGTATATATTAAGGTCGAGTTCTCTTTATTAATTTTTTATCTGTAAATGCATTGCTTATCTTATCCAGAGACTTTGCTTAGCAAGGGAAATTTCCCTCTACTTATTTATATTGCTAAGCTTATATATAATGTTGAATGAGAAAACATTGATTTTGAAGTTTGAAAGTTTTGAAACCATAAAATTATATTTAACCTTCTGCTGAAAGTCCCTAAAAATCAACTAGGCCTACATATATAAAAGAAATAAGCTTGTTCTGTGCTATAAATACAATTGAAACAGTGTCTTTTTGACGCTTTTCCTTCTGCATGAAATAGATTGTGGCCATCATAAGAAGCAAACATTTAGATGACGATCTAAGTCGTTCCGGGAATATTGTAAGCGCAAAGAAATCGCACCCATATTAACATGAAATCATAGCGAGCTTCATGTAATAGGATGTTATCGATTTGCGTTCATACAAGCATGAATGAATTTATAAATAAAAAAACTAATAATTATTTTTCTTCAATACCCTAATAGTTTTTTTTATATTTTATGTGCTACCGTTGGACACACTATGTCTGCTAGAAACGCTCCTACAGGGAAAGTAAACAATACTAACGGCGTGTATATTGTACATCCGGGTCTTTGACCTTCACGCAGGAGTGGATGACTTTCGCAGTTTTCAGCTTTAGCTACTCTCCATACAGGAAGTTATTGCCCACCTGTAACTAAAACGATACAATTCCTGGCTTTATATAGACCGACCTCCTGGTTATTATTCAAATATGGATATGAGGACGGAGAGGTGAGAAATGCCCACTTCCTGTTGAAGGACAATCCGTGACGGCGGAAGTGCCATTTAAGGTTCGGGATCTAAACGGATGTTTGTTGCATTCAATATTGATGCTTTCAATTACCCTGACTTTTAAGGATCCCCGCACCACTGCCCAAAATTGTAGCGATACCATAAAGTATAAAATAGGAAACGTGTTCCCGGAATGAATGCTATACCTTACGAAACATTTATCGGGAAATAATAAAAATGAAGCGATCAAAATAAAGTACAAAATACTTTCGAGTGTAAAATTGTCACAATATTATGAGGTTCGAACCTCCGATCGTTACCCCGTGTCTCTAACAATTTGGGGTAGTGCTACTACTTGGTCAACGATAGTACACTAGCCTATTCCCGCTAAAGTTATATCTAAAACGAAATTAAGGGGAGCTTACTGTACGTACATCTTCGTACGTACGAAAATCTTCAGTGGAACTCTTTAGTGTTTTGTCTAGTAGTTCAGTGGGACATGGACCCTTAAGCCTATCAGTATGAAGACGTAATACACATGACGAGGTAACATCGACATCAAAACAAAAGGTTGCCGACCGGAACGGTTAATGCTGTGTTAACTCGTGGGCGACGACGGAGGAATGTCTTCTGCATGTGCTATGTTAATTAACAATGTGTAGACTGATTCATCTCACGGCTTCTCCTCGAGTCTCGGGTTACTTTCATTTCATTATTCCCGGCATTCCCTCCTGTAACCGCTTCCGGTTTTGAAAATTCTATAATTAAACACAAAATGATTGTATTCCATCTATATTTACACACATTTTCATTTTGATTTTCTACACTGTAAGAATTACTTCCTTGCCCCATATTAAGTTCTAAGTATTTCCTCTCCTACAAACATACGATTACAAGGATCCAGTGTTATTCGGGAAACTACCGTTAATATTACTTCTTTGACCCATACACATATTTATATATATACTGTATATTTTATTAAATTTGATAAACTTTTGGAACGTAGTGAAACGCTCAAATTTTTATCCTTTGGAGCCGTGTTCAGAGAAATATACATGAATATAGGATCTTGTGGAGAGGCCGGGTTCATATTGTGTCTAGGGCAGTAAAAAAATAGGTCACTGAATGAAAAATGTGGAGAGGGGGGGGGGGGGAGAGAGGTTTGAGAAAATGTGCTGTTTGGGACGGGAAATGGGGGTTAGTGGATACATCTTTGCCAATTGAATTGGATGTTAAATACTCAAAAAATAACATGTTTAAGAAATTTCATTGAGACGAATACATTTGGGTGTTTTTTTAAAAATTCGCATCCCGTATCTGTTCAGGCTTTCATGCAGAAATCTAAAAATTAAATTTCATGATGATTTTTTTCAAGTTTCATTGATACAAAATTCTTATGTTTTACTTAAAAAGATATTTTTGCAATATTTTTAGCATGTGCTAAAACGTCCTGGGCCCGTATTCATGAAACCGTTCTCATTATCAAGCATGGATTTTGTGCTCAAGCCGAATTTCTTGTTTTCGTTATAAATTAATAAAAAAATCTTATTTTGTCACTGGTTTAGAAAAAGATTGAAGAGACTTAAGCCCGAAAACTGTTTTCAATGTTTACATTTGACTTTTTGATCGTTTGACATGATTTAAGTGAGTTACAAGAAAATTGCTTTGAACACAGAATCCATGCTTGAGCATGAGTACGGTTTCATGAATACAGGCCCTGGAGTATCGAGGATGGAAGTGTAGCAGTAGGTTAATGTGCTAAGATTCCTACGTTACACACTGTACAGAATATGCTGATCTGTGAATGAATGCTAATTAGAATTTCATGGACAACAATTTCAAACTAGATATATAGGTGTGTATAATGTGCTCCATTATTTTGTTTGATGTTAGGAGTCCTCTGAAGCAGCAGAAAGAAGAAATCCTTCGTCGTTTAAATGAGAAGGTAAGTAAACTCTTTGTTCAATTAGAAGAGATGAGGCTTCCTTATTCCTTTTCCTTATTCATATGTAACAGAGCTCGAGGTAATTATTTTTTCAATGCCTCTACTAGGAGTCAAACCCAGGACCTATGGTTTACTAGTCTCACGCTCTACCGATTGAGCTCAAGAGAAATTCTCTCTAGCCGAGACAGAAGGAAGCGGCTAGTATTTTACCAGGGTGACACATATATTTTGTATTATATATGTATAGTTTTTATCTGTTCTTGGTCTGAGATTTATTGTTTCTTCTCTTGTGATACAATGATTGCAAATGGTGAATGTTTTTTTACATTCTTCTAAAAAAAAGGTACCTAGATTAGCTTAACTTACTTTGCATTATGATTTAATGTTTACGATTTCAATTACTTCAACTGTATTTTGTTTGGCCTTAGTAAGTGAATGTCTTCATTAACCATGATGGTATTGGCTAATAATTGAAACAGATTAACTCATTTACCCCTGAAATTTCATAATGAACTATTCCAACCTTTGAATTGGAAGGGTTCAACGTGTCTCCAGGGGTGAATGAGTTAACAGTAAATAATAAGAACATGATAGAGTTTGTCACAAGAAGTACAAGACTATATTATTCCTGACTGATAGGTGACGCCACGGGGTCAATGGGGGGCCCCAGCAGTGGCTGCAGAGGTGACGCCACGGGGTAAATGGGGGGCTCCAGCCGAGGTCGCCGTCGAGGAGGAAGTGCAAGAACCGCCAGAGTCATCTCGGTCCCGATGGAACGAAGGGGCAGGTGACCGGCTGTCACTCAAGGAAATGCCTCTAGAACAGACAGCCTCACAGATGGAAGGTACGTAGACACTTTGAATGCCTCCAGAAAATTATGGAACTTTTACATACCAGGTAAATGTATATCCGTCAGTTTCCACACAAATTATTAAATTCACAAAAAGAACAGTAATAGGTTTATCAGTTGTTTAAATGTGCTTAAAAATTAAGTCTGAGATTACTAAAGTCATGGTTGACTAATTCTTTCGAATCAATTCAAAATGTATATTATTCATTTCACAATTTTAAATTTTTCCAAGTATAACTTCAGATCACTTGTTCTGTGTGAGATATTAATTTCTTGCATTAATTCGCGAGAGGGACGATCATGATTTTGTACATAATCAAAATATTTATTCAGATATTATATAACATGAAACATATAGTGGTCAGTTAATGTGTTTAGCAAAGCCTTATTTTAAGAAACGACTAACACCTGCTCTTGCAGTTGATGTGTGTTATGTGCTGACAACATTCTAACCTTTGATTTCACTGTCAGTGAAAAGGAACTTTTCTTTAAGTATTGGATGTTGAAGCCTTGCAGTTAATAAACTTGGCCATCTGTTCATTATTTAAGTAAACAAGCTACAATTGGTAATTGGATTTGTCTGTGCTTTATTTTGAATACTACTCTATATTAACTGATTCTTATTGACAGCTACAAGTGCTCGGGACAAAGTCATTCAACATCCTTCCACAGAGGCTGAATTGGCTGCTGATGTGGCAGCCGCGGTTTCTAGGCGACAGTGGGGTCGCCCTGGCAGTACGGTGTTGAACGCTTTAAAGGACATCCCCATCAAGGAAGGTACCATGGGCAGTGATAAATCAGGTATGATATGGAAGATCAGCAATAACACAATTGTTTCTGTTCCTTATTTAACTGGGGCCGCGGTGGCCAAGTGGTTAAGGCATCTGACATTCTGCTACTACTTGCCCTCCACCACTGAGTCGTGGGTTCGAGGCCTACGTGGGGCAGCCGCCAGGTACTGGCCGTAGGTTGTTGTTTTTTCTCCGGTAACTCAGGCTTTCTTCCACCACTTATTAACCCTGCACGTCCTTAAACGATCATAGCTGTTAATAGGATGTTGTAAAACACAAACAAACCAAACCAAACCTTATGTAACACACATTTTATTGGATCTATATGTCACAGTAATATTCTAAGGAAAATTTTGTACAATTATTTTAGTACTATACATTATCAGGGAAGACATTGAATCCATAATAAGTTGAACGTACCATTATTTGGTATATAATGATAAAACATGTGGTACTAAAACTTCACTTCATTAATGATTTCTTAAAGATTTTTTCTCTATCATACATTCCAAGTTACCAAGAAGGCTCTATCAGTTTGTCTGTTGAGATGTCGGATTTCATTCCAGGCTATGAATTCTTTGTACAATTAATTTAAAGTCATTCTATGAAAATTTAAACGAGGATGTGACATAAGATATGACAGTTAGTCAAAGATCAAATGACCTGCATAATTTTCTAAATGTCGAAACTATCAATTTCTTGCGCAGCAGATGATATTTTGACGAAGTTTTCCTTATGCTTATATCATTTTCAGAACTTAAGATTTATAAACATAGTCGCTGTAGATCTTATTTTTCATTATAGTTTGAAATGGGATGTTTTGGTGTTTAATGTTTGCTTATAACGATAATACTTTGTTACAGACGACAGTGTTCCCTCATCTACTGAAGGGGACAGTAAACCAGCCATAGGGTCCACCATCACACTGTCCCCTAAACCCGTCATAAACAAGGGGACCATCACTATAGGAGCTGCTGACGAGGCCAAACAGGACAAAGGTTAGTGGCTGGTCGTACATCTGTTGTACAGGTAGCTGTCAACAGGTACCCTGCTCTAGTGCAATGAAATGTACATCTATTGTTGTTGTTTTCTTTTCTTTTCTTACCTTTAATTATAAATCAGTATGTGAGGTATTGTTGCCATATTTCTGGTTTGTCTTTGTTTGTGAGATTTAGATAAATACTAATCTTGTGAAAACTGGTAAATACTAAGCTTGTAAAAAACAAAGTTGTTTTTTATCATTAATGATAAAAAATCTTTGAGTTAGTAGTGTTAATTAACTCTTTAAAGTCATTCTTATTCAGTATTTTTTAGTGGAGTTTAATTTTTAATTCTTAATATGTATCTTGTTGAAGCTGTTACTTTTGAACCCAGATTGATTCAAGGGCTTCTAAAACTTACACAATTGTATCATATAGATATTGAAATATTTTATTTATATAATAACTCAGTGATTACATATTGAAATCTCAGTGAATAGAAATGGTATCAACTTCTTAATCTGTTAAACTTTGAAATGTAGATTTATGTTGGGATTAAATAGGTGCTGTATAATTGTTGGGATGCAGTAATTAGGAAATAAATCTCCCAAAAAAGAGGATTAAGATCTTCTATTTCTCATGTTATTAGATTCTCTAGACCTGTAACTCACAATCCCTTGATGTTGTTGCATGCTCCACTATGTAGATAAACCAGTATTTTAGTTTAATTTTTATTTTTTTTGATTTCTTTCAAGACACGTTAAAAAAAAAATAATGTACTCTTTGCATGGACCTTTAACTTTCTACAGACAAGTTGCTCAAGAGACCCGACATATCGGAACCGATATCTGAGGAGTCCACCGCCACAGCTTCAGAGAAGAAAGATTCGGATCAAACTCAAGCTAAGGTGGAGGCACCGTCACCTGCTAAGCCTCCCCTCCCCAACAAACCTCCTAAGCCTGTGGTGGCTTCTAAACCACAGCAGGATGTCCTGCCCTCACCAGTGCTTTTAGCGAAGCCTGACACGCCCATGGACTTTGGTGGGTGGTCAGGATATAGAATGTGTCTTTTCATGAATTTACTTCCCTGTTAAGTTTGATGTGTTCTGGAAATGATTTTGCATTGAAATTATTATTTTTATTCACAACCCAATCAAGTAAATATTTTGAATGCATAATTTTTCTCATTTTGGAAACATGAACTTTAAATGTATTCATATTGTGCTGTCACTATGCATGCATGCAATCAGTTCTATCTGCAGTTTATTTCACATTTTATCTTCAAGTTGGTACTTCTTTGTGTTGTAGATAGTTAAAAAAATGTCTCTGGCTAAAAGACTGCATGATTTACCTTCATTTTGATCTTGTGATGTGTCTACCAGTTCTTTTTTTTTTGGTGTTTCAGACATAAAATCCTGAACAAATCCTCCTTTATTGTGTCGCCTGCAACGCGTGGCTACATATAGGTATTACTTTGGCGTCGGTTGCGTTGTCGGAATCCGTGCGATAACTTCAGTTTCCTTGGGTTGATTGAACTCAAATTTGGTACACATATTGCATACCAATATCGCTTGGACGAGTTTGCATTTCAGAAGTTTACATGCATTTTTGGTTGAGTTAAGCTCCTTTTATTGCCAAATGTAAGGGCATTATGTAGTAAACGGAAGAACTTTTTTTATTTTTTAATCAATTCCTTTTGACTTTTGTACGGTAATGCTAAAAGAAATAATGTTCAACATATATTGCGGGTTTTTCTGTCGAGTTTCAACTTTCCGCATTTTGGCATATCACACTTGACATATATAGCAACGCTGTTCATCATTTTTGCCGTTAATTTTTTTTGCTTGTTTACGCGATAACTCAAGCCAAAACACTTCTCTCACTAAAAGCGCTGAGCTGCAGGCGACACATCTTGTTCCCATTTTCCAATTCTTGTTTCCATGAATTCTTCCTTAATTTAGATGAGTTGTCTTACCATGACCTTTGACTTACAGGCAAGGCTGACCAGATCCCCAAAGCAGTTGACTTGTCTGGCGACGGCAAACTGTTTGAGAAAGTGGACAAAG
>JAUMHH010198834.1:0-13524 GCA_032359455.1 Chlamys rubida | reverse complement strand
AACGGGCGAACCAGTCGTCCCACTCCTAATTTGCTGAGCGTTAAGCAGGAGTAGAAACTACCATTTTTAAAGACTTTAGTATGTCTCGGCCAGGGGACAGAACCCAAATATATGAAAATAGAGTGGTCAGTTCCAATCTTGGGTTACAACAGTGTGAACTAATGCAACAGTGGTAGGAAAAAACCATCAAGCAACAACAAAAAACGAGTGTCCCGTGTATTGTTGTTGCTTGATGGCTGTTTCCTACCACTGTTAACTAGTCTATAAAAAAACAAAATCAGTAGGACCGAGGAAAAAACACAAGTAATTGGGTTACCAACATAAAAACAAATATGACTCCAGAACAAATTAATGGGGTTACAACAATCGGAAAAGTGGGACTAACAAAGAAAACAATGGAATAACCATATGGTACATTGTAGGGAGGTACATTGCTTTTTTTATCGCTGCAAAAACCCGAGTTTCTTGTTTTCGGTGTTTTCTTTGTTTTCATGCGGGGATTTTCACTTTCTCAACTTAAAAAAGTAAGTGGAGTTTAAGTAACATGGCGCTTTTTCGCGACGTCAAAGCGAAAAAGGACAAAGTACCATTTACCAAAATAGAACAACGTTGTTTTGTCGGCCTCCTGTTTTTCATGTGTTATAATTGCGTGCTTTTCTGGCATTTTAAAATTGTGTCACCTTCCTCATTCAATTGAATAAACAACGATGGCGGTCACATTACTATTGGCAGTTTCAGTGCGCATGTCAACAGGAAGGCGGAGAAAACGTTGTTTTATCTTGTTAAACGGGACATTTATTGGCTAGGACAAAGCGGAAAAGCGCAATATCTACGAAAGATAGAAGCTCAAAGCTTTTAAACAATTTAGAACGATGTGTTTTCGCTCTTTAACTCCCCCCCCCCCCCCCCTGTTTTTGCTTATTACGTTTTATAACATTTCAAAAGCACCTTTTCCCTTTTTCATTTAAAAAGCACTATTAAAGAACTTTAATGTGATGACCATTGTGGTACTGTGGGTATATAAAGCTGAAAATTAGCAGCCTGTGGTACCTTAAGGTGCAAGTAGTTCTCGGAATGCTTATTGTCTAAGGACAAAACATCACTAATATCTGCATATAAATGGAGAGACCGGCCTGTATTTGATCATAATTGTCTTTAATGCCCTGTATGAATTCAGCCAAGTAAGGTTACAGATTGGATAAAGGTGATCTACATTGAATATCATTGTCTGATACAATGTTCCTCCACGATATTCGATAAAAGTATCGTCAACTTATCATTTCGATGTATATCCACTATATTTACGTACCTGCTATATTTTCTGCATGTTTACTTCCCAGCGAGCTGTCAAGTGATATACTTCGTAATATAGTAACAAAGGGGCGTGTTCTGTTGACGAGAATAGAAACGTTTATATTGTTGTATCACCGACATTGACTTATTTACATGGCTACACCCAGGGCTAGAGAGACTGGTAACAGTATCAATTATAGCATAACATAAGTACGGAATCCTAGTGTATCAACACTAATATCCACGTAAGTGTAACCTGTACGTTGGGACTGTTTCAAATATGAAATATATCCAACAAGAAACTTAAACGAGAGCGATGCTTCACATTGTGAGCTCAATCATTCGGAAAACTTACCATTTTCGAGACCAAAGGACCACAACTTTATTGTCGTGGTGTGTGTCCTATTGTATCTTTAAATGCAGATAGTCCGCAACATGGCCTTGCATGCAACATAACAAACTAGCCCCGTCCGATTCAGGAACACTGTTCAGTGAACGTTCATGTTTCCGTGGGAGTGATAAGGTTCCCCCTCTATCCCCTAATTTGTCCAGTAAATTGTTTACCAACATGACGATGGTAGGGCTGGCGGTTTTACATTTCCACATTTTTATTGTGATTTGAACTTACAACCAGGGACGTCGCTTCCCGTGTCAGCCAGCACGCATACACCGTCATGTTCATTGACATAATTATCAGATGTCGTGAAATAGGTAATTCAAACGCAGAGGGGTCGACACCCTGAGAAACACGAGCCCGTCAGTGATATACAGACTAGCTTACAATGGGGATGGCTTTAATGGAATTGAGGGATGGAAGCTAGATATAACAGATTTATCTACGAAACCAGAGATGTCACACAACAACAAAGCCGAACTATGTCTCCGCTTACAATCCCTCACTATAAACTGGCTATTACGCGGTGTAACGTCGGTATGGCGGACACTGGCTTTATACATCCTCTGACAGTGTTTTAATGTCGACTTCCATACAACTTTGGTTGAGAAGTCCACACTCATAACTGTATAAAACATTGTGTCTGAGATTGTAAACCAGACGTTTTGGCTGCTATATATGTACATTCACATGTAGTTTTATGCTTGCTTTCTTCATGATTTGCAAACAATGCTGAAAACCACTCCAACATGTAGTATTTACTTTTTACTTTTTATGTTCTTTGATGGAAAACAAAGTGACCCAGTGCACTGTGATATGATGAAAATGGGATACACAACACTATCTTTCTAGTGCACTGATTCTGTATGACAGGAGGCCTTCCTATCCTCTTATTGACCATGTCTCTATGAATAGTGTCTGGCACGGTCACCCAAAGGGCAAAACGTTAACGCAGTCAATCGTTTATTAATTATAAATAAGCCGGAACGATATCATATACAAGAAGTTGGATTAATTCACGCTTATAGTACTCCAGGGGGCTATCGTCATGGCAAAATTTAAAAACAAGAGGCAGAGGGCCAAGTAACTCTCTGGCATACGATATCTTCTGATGAACGATTGCATCATATAGCAAGTACTTTATCAATTATTATACATTTTATAATCCCTAGCAGTATGTAAATTCATGAAGACGCATGAAAAAGATAGCCGTCAAAATTTACAATTAGTGAAAGTGGTAGATCGAAATTTTCGAAACAGATTTGTTAAAAATTACCGAAATCAATTTTAACTTTTGTACTTGTTCTTAAGAACATTTTCAATAGATAAACCTCTGCAATATCATTTAAACAAATAGTTTAGTCGCTCTAGAAAATTAAAAACTGTTAGCTAACAAAGCAGCAATCCACAACAAGCTTATTACAAGTCTGTAACGTAAAAAGATCATTGATCCATTAAATACAGGTTAAGTCCATATACAACAAAACATGCATACAGTATGATTACCTTTTACTTTTCTGGAAATAATATACAATTATTACTTAGAAATTTTACATTTAAGCCATTAGATGATGGCACTGGTCATTATCAGTTGATAATGATACATGTAACTGATGAAGAAGGGATTAACCTTTTTCAGGATTCAATGCCAGAACGAAACTTGACTAATTATGATGTGTTATTGAGAAATTGATTTTTTTATTAAAATTCATTGTTTTGAAAATGTATTGAGAAATAGATTTGTGCGTAGATATTTTATTTACGAAATGACTTTAAATGTGCATTACTCTCCAAAAGCATTCCCTTGTTATGGAAATACACAGGTTAGTCGTGTATGACTTGTCTTGCACGATTTTGCCTTGTTGAATGAGGGTACACGCCTGCATGTGATTACCTAATAATTTCCACATACATAATTGTTAAGCTGGCTTCTGTGCCCAGAAAACAAAGCACATTCGCAGATTGTTGGTAAAACCACGCATAACGTTAATGTGGCATATGTTTCACGTGCATATGTTTCACGTACATATGTTTCACGTACATACATATGTTTCACGTACATACAAAATGTATATGTTTCACGTACATATGTTTCACGTACAAAAGAACAGTCTTACATTAATGTACCTAGGTTTTCGGATTTTGGTTGAATATATTAATACTTCAAATTAAAAAAATCAATCAATCAATAACATTTGCCAACATTTATGTCATGAAACAGACGCTAACGTAAATACCATCAAGCATACGGCAATCTTTGTTTGTGGGAATTCTGTAACAACGAGCATTTTTACCGGAAACATAAACCAGCATGCAATATAAAATAACCTGGGATAGGGTACGGACCAACATATCCGGATTAATACTATTTATGTTGTCGTTGTGAAAACCTGCAATTCGATAATTTTCAATCTCTCAATATTTTGGTACGTGTTGTACGAGAATTGATTAAAGCAGCATAAGTTTAGATTGAACTACAAGTAGGAGTGAAGTGAGTGAAATGTGAATTTGACAGATGTTTACAGAACCACAGACTAAACGTTGATTTCATACAGCGTACACCGATGTAAGTTTTATATACCCCATTTTATACAATTTGCACTAAGTTTAATATTAAAAAACATACACAAACGACAATCTTTTAAAAAAACTTAGTATTGCAAAACATAGATCGACATTAATGCTATAAAACCTTACAGAGATACATAATAACGCTTAAATGCTGAGTTTGAATTCCAAAATGATGAAACATGCAATAACTAATGTTATATCAAAGGTAGTCATATGAAATCATAGTGACAAACGTGTTCAGGGGTAAGTTAACTCCAAGTTTATGACGACTATTTACATTTTGAATAATAAATAAATATGGATTATGAATTCCACTGTCCGATAGTGGTGTGAGCATGACAAAATCTTACAAGTAGTAAATAAAAGGGAGCTAGATTCCATTGTTGCGTGGACAGGGAGCGGAGTGTTGACAGTTATGACGGCGACCATTATAGGTATAAGTACTGGCCCCTGGCGCGGATTAGTCACCTAAGCACGCCTGTTTACTTCTTCTATAGGAGATTAATCCGCCTTCGCTTTTGCATTCTCTGTAAAATGCAGCTATGTAATAGGACAATACCGGTAATAAAGCACTGGTTATAGATACTTTAGATCGACTGCACAGTAGGCCGCGGGCTCTAAGCCCTATGATCCAACTGCTAGTGCGGAAGAATCCATGAAAGGACGGATAACACTGCGGCACTGTAAGCAAATCCTTCCGCCTGAATGGTTTAATGGGATCACGACAAACCCCGCTAAGTCGTGATTCGGTCCTCTGAAATTGTTCAATCGTTTGTCAGACCTCAGGTAAGTTGATAAACCATACTGACAGTTTTGGCCCTCATGGCTATAAATGGATCAATTTTCAAACGTTCCGAAGACAGAGACTACGGCGAGACTTATATCGTGGTTTAGCGAGAAATCCCGAAACATTAGCTGAGCAGCACTAATGGCAAACTGTCCACAAAATAAGGTTTACTTTTCACAATATAGAGTTTAATCGTTCTCATATAAACCATTTAGCGGAGTACAATTTTAGTATATGCTTTGACTGAAAGCTTAAAGTGACATATATAAATAAAGGCACAAGAAGAGATGTAATCAATTTCTTGTTTATGAAACCTCGCGAAGTATACACATGCCTAACTTCATCATACATCACAGTATTAACTTTTTCATATTGTCTAGAATCTAGTTATCCGATTGGTTCTAACGCACCACGTGCTGACCTAATACAAATCCTGCTAGTACAATGTAACACTGACAGAATATGACGTCACGAGCAAGTCTGCATGAATCTGCAGCCTCCATTTAGAGTCGTCTTTTGTAGACTTAGAGAACCAATGGTCAGCGACACGATAAGTTCGTTATACAGTGTTTTTCTGTCTGATGGTGATGTGGTGTATTTTTTTTGTACCTTACCTCGAGTTTCTTCGCCTCACTCTATCTGCCCTCTTAAGACAGAATCCTACCAAAACGTCAATTAAAAAACATGTGTATGAGAAACTAAATTCGCGGAGATATTTTCTCTGTAACATATTTTTTTGTAAAAAATATCACCCTGCTACCAGTGAGAACTGTTAAAGGATGGTATTAACTTAATGTTACAAAGCATTGGCAGTGCATATCCCTCCTCTGATAGAAAATGCTGTCTTATTAATAAATATTATTGTAATTCACTTCACTGTAAACCTATTTTAGTGTTATCTCCTATCACAACATTTCAATAACATATTTGATAGGCAGTCACTATAACAATAAATTACCAAAATAAAAAAAATGATTTACTTTGCTGAAATATGATTCTGCCATCCTTAAGTTCAGTAATAGATATATGAAGATATTTATATACTGTTCCTGTTAAAATACAGAAACAAATATCGATTTACCTAGTGCTTCGTCACCTTCTGACATCACTGCGGCGTAACAAAGATATGTACAGCTTACCTGTGAAAGTCACATGCAACTTTAAACGTGCTGTAAATCATTCGGGGGATTTTATCAAAATAGCAATCAAAGACGAATTTAATATTTGCAGAGTGGTGACATTTATATTGCAACCTAATCAATACTTAACTGCCACATTAGCTATTACGTACCGGCGATATTGTTAGAATTTTAATTTTCTATCATAAAACCGGAAAATGATAAATTGCCGTATCCGCCTTTAAGGACTACGCGGATGATATATCTAGGTAAAGTGTCGTTGGTGCGTTATATAAAGTCTGTCACACTAAACCGCTAGTAGGCTACAAATGTCCTCCTTTATACGTCTCTACCATAGGACCAAACGTCATTCTGTACAATACAGTGTTTCTCTAAGTCTCACGTGATTTTATAATTTATCAAATGATAAAATATATAGCTGTATGAATAGGTCTATGTTGTTGTTGCTGTCGAGACTTCACCCTCAAGCAATTCTCTGTCGGTGTTGTAACGTGAATTTCCACATTAATCTGTTGATGTTACGGCGCCATCCTTCATAGTTGTCTGTTGGTGATGTGACGTCACACTGTAGAACTTTCTGTTGGTGTTGTGACATCATCAATGACCAGTTCTCCGTTGGTATTGTGACGTCCTTCTTAAGCGTTCTTCAGTTGATGTTGTGACGTCACACGTCAGTATTCTTTTGTTGGTGTAACGTTCCTTTTTGGCATTTCTTTGTTGGTGCTGTGACGTCATCCTTCAAAGTTCTTATTTGGTACTTTGAGGTCACCCGTCAGCGTTCTTCTGTTGGTGATGTAGCGTCACCTTTCAGCATTCTTCTGTTGGTGTTGTTAGATCCTCTTTAGTTTTTATCTGTTGGTGTTTTGACGTCACACGTCAACGGTCCTCTGTTGGTGTTGTGACGTCACACGTTAGCGGTCCTCTGTTAGTGTTGTTACGTTCCTCTTTAGTTTTTATATGTTGGTGTTGTGACGTCACAATGTTAGCAGTCCTCTATTAGTGTTGTGAAGTCACACGTTAGCGGTCCTCTGTTGGTGTTGATAGTTCCTCTTTATGTTTTAGTTGTTAATGTTTTTACGTCACACGTCAGCGGTCCTCTGTTGGTGTTGTGACGTCACACGTCAGCGGTCCCCTGTTAGTGTTGTTACGGTCCTCTTAATTTTGTATCTGTTGATGTTTTGACCTCACCCTTCAGCATTCCTCTGTTAGTGTTGTTACGTTCCTCTTTAGTTTTTATCTGTTGATGTTATGACGTCACTCGTAAGCCTTCCTCTGTTGTTGTTGTGACGTCACCCTTCAGCGTTCCTCTGTTGTTGTCGTGACGTCACCCTTCAGCGTTCCTCTGTTGATGTTATGACGTCACCCTTAAGCCTTCCTCTGTTGGTGGTGTGACGTCTACATGGGGCATTTTTCTGTTGGCGTTGCGACGTTTCCCTTTAGAATATTTCTTTTGGTGTTGTGATGCCATCATTCAGTATTTCTCTTTTTTATAGCGAAAATCGCTCTTCGGTATTTTGAAAGCCTAAGAAAAGTGCAGCGTCTTACGTTATCATACTTTCCATCCGTCCGCCTGATAACCTGGTGACCGCAACTTCTGTTTTCAACAGCTTGGTGCGTGTGTGTGTGATGAGAATTTTTTTAGAAACTTGCACATCGCAAAATTGGAATATTGTGAGAAGTGTTATGGCCTTTTCTTATCCAGCACATTGAACATTATGATACAACTTTATGATACAGAAAGTATTGACGAAGGGAGGCAATCCTTACAACAAGAGATCAGTGCTTTATTACTGGCCAAAGAAGTAAAATATGTTTTCCCAATTGTTCCCAATTTCAAAACATCGATAATAAGTCAACTTCCATTAAGTACCAATGTATTTTTGTACATTTGCAATATATACATATCCTTTGTTACAAAATGCATAAGACACGTTCTGAGTAAGGCACAATGTACTTCAATTAACCAAACAGAAATTCCTTCAAAATTCCACTAGGGAGTGTAATAGTTAAAACTATATCAGAATCATTAAAATGAAACTAACGCAGCAATTTGTATTCGCCAGTCACTTATATCTTTAACCGATTGACAGTACATTTTTGGTTTCATAATGATCCCTTTCAACATTTAGTGACATCGCCCTTCACCGTTGTTCTGTTGTTGTTGTTGTTGTTGGTGTACGTGTAATAAATAAATATACATCATTATTTGTAGTAGCGTACTACTTAATTTACAAAATCACTCTAAGGCGCTTTACAGTACATGTATAATAACCATTCTGCATTTACAAAAGCAAATTTAAATGTACCAGGCATATAATCTGCACAATACAAATAGCATGCAGTTCGTTAAACTTAGTGTGTATATAGGCCTACATACGTTGACATGTTATTAACAAGACTCCTGTGCTAAAGAGGCTAAAATACAGACGTAAACAGGTGAGTTTTTACATCCTTCTTGAGTTTGGCGAGGGGTTTCAACTTTCACAAATTGGCTGCTACCTTTCCCAAACACTTTGTTTCCAAAGTTCACAGTACGAGATTTTGGAACATGCTAACAATGATTCAGACTCCGACCGCAGTGATCGTGATCTCTAATATAGGGTGACAAGCTCCTGTACAATTGAGGAGCCATTTAGTGCCTTGTATGTGTACATCAGGGTTTGTACCGTGGCCGGTACCAAGTAACCGATAATATAGCACTGGTATGGTGTGCTCTCTCTTCACAGTACAGGACCGCTTTCGTTTATCGCGATCCAAACGGTTGAACCAGACTTGTTCGTTTATATATAAGGTTGGACCTAGTAATCTGATGCATGTTTTCAGGCGAGCCCTTTATAAAGCCTTGCAAGGCCTGCATTAATTGTTGCAGGTCCGCCAGGATTCATACCCGAAAACATTACATTTAAAAACAGACGAACCGATTGATCCGCGTAAGTGCTGCAGTGTTGTAGATCTCGACAGACGGCTAGTCAGTATAAGAAATACCAGAGATTAAGGCATTAACGTAACCAAACAAGAGACAACATGCACTTTATCTATAGAAATCATTGATAGGATTGTATAAATCATATCGGGTTTTTCTCTCGCTCTCATGTTTTCCTTGTCAAATATGTATTACCTTATTGGGAGCCTCTAAAGACAATTTTGCAAGAGACCCCATTTACATTCCGGGTGTAATTGCTAAAACGTTTTTATGTTTCCCTTGATTATTCATGTTAAATTTTGGGGAATCACAAAATAGTGTTTTCCTACTGCAGGGCGATACACGAATAATATTCCTGATCTGGTTGTTCCTGTTTCTCCATGTTCAGAGAACTATCAATGCATATCCCTGTATTTTGTCACAGTAAGATTCGATGTTAACTTACAGAGATATGTGGATTTTAAATTAATACACGAATGCATTGACTGACAACTACCACGTTGGTTCATCCATAGTGACTGCTTTACAGGGCATTATCTGGAGCACGCCTCAAAATGAGTCATTGTCAGATTAATTTAAGCAACGGAATGAGAGCAATACGTGTGCATGTATCTCTTTTGATATTTTGTCAACCTGTTTTTGACTAAATGATGTTTTAAAAATACGAGTTTCAGTCGATTTTTTGTCCTGAGATCGAGAACGCGTGCGAAGGGACGTAACTCCAGCTTAATTAGTGAGGCTACATATATTTGAGGCGACTCTGACTTCCAGGTCAGATACGAGCTCAAGATGGACAGTCCATATACAAAACTGGAATTTTATAACGAAAAGAAAAACCCCGAGCACAGAAAATCCGACTTTAGGCCACAGCACCGCAGTAAATAATCTTTGTATATCGTCACAAATCTAGGAAACATTGCGGAAGTCTCTAAATAGCTAAACTATACAAAAACGTAACTTACATACAGAGGTCCATGACTGTTTTGATGCCATTAAAGGTACACAATCATAAGCGTCTTACTCCCATCAGAGATACATATTGACGAGTTACCTGAGCACCTGACTCCTGTTAAGGATCAAGCTGGTAAAATGAACCATTTGAGGGTGTTTCATCTGAACTTATCTATGAGTTTATGGTTGATCTGACAAGAGGACATTTATAACGTGTTCAGTTAAGGCTCACAAACATTATCGAACAAGTACTCCATTCGTCCTCCCGGTTTCATCCGCAGCGGATAAAGTACTCTTTCAAATTTGTGCATTCCACATCTCGTAATGTATGCTTGCCGCCCGACATTTTCGCAAAAATGTGGCTACACTTTAATTTTAATAAGAGCATATCTCTCGTTCGTGTGCCTCTGGAGGACGTTGAGCGAAGCTCTATGATGTTGGTAACACGTGCGTAAGGGGGAGTTACCTACCTTACCATAGTATAACAAGATACAGTGTTTGGTCCATAAGAATGCCGATAGAATTAAGGCTGCAATGTTTACACGAAGTATTAAGAAGTTTGAAACACGGACACAAAAATGTGTGGAAGAAACGGATATATAGAGGTTCCCCCACGAGTGATGGTTGGTTATCATGTTTACCTAAGTCGAGTTTGTTAATCTTCAAATTGTATAAAGATACGAAGTTTACCGAGTGTCTTTTACCATTTGAAAATTAACTAACGGGAGTTAGATAAACGTGATAACTAATCGTCACGAGTTTGGGGACCTGTTTCTCCCATAACGTTCGTATTTGATCTGAAAAACCACAATTTGCCTTTGGTCCAGGGTGTTACCCACTAGTGGGTACATATAACCAAAAATGTTTACCAACTCCTTGCAGGTTTAGCCAATGAGTCATGAGTGAGGAAACCTTCAGTGGTTGTGACAGAAACAATATTTTATACAATTATTCTTCATTTAAACCAGCTTGAAGCAGAAATGTTCAAACTAACAAAACACTTCGATTTTAGGTCATCATAACGTCTTCGCTACGACTGGCGACGTCACTACTCTAGTTTGGTGTAAGGAGAATGCTTAGATTACGCTATTTCCAGCAATGTCTGTTTCAATAGCGTCTAGTGTTCGCCTAATTGCTATATAGCTCTAGTAATAATGACTCTGAGACCGGGAATTTGTGAGAGCACGGTAAACACATACACTTATTTCCTTTTTTTCTCAATTTCTTATTCACTCATTAAAACACGTATAAAGACTTCCCTTTGGGAGACACACGCGAAATGTCAATTAGGCAAACAAGAGGTATCTCGCCTCCAACCACTAATCTATAGGCCTACCGGGAAATGTTCGCCCTCCATATTGAGAGCGAACTTATCGAGATAGAAAAATTGAGTACACAGCATACTACATTTAATCATTAGACGTGAAGGGCGAACTTAACGCAAGGTGAACGGATTGTACAAGTGACAAGTGAAAGTTTGATGGGACGGAGCTTTTCCGGTTTACATACATAGCGGAGAGAAGTGGTACTATGGCAGGAAGACTAGTCAAGTCTAACTGGTTCACGATTTATCTCTCGTTTATTTTAGACAGTGCTTGCAAGTACGTCTGGTATTCGCCACTGTGCTATAAGTTCTATATAGGATAAGCTTGACAACTTGTTTGAAATCATGTCCACGGAAGGATAATACAGAGGTTTTTAAAAGAAAAGTATCCATCTTTCCAACGGTACTAAGCATTTTCCCGTAGATCAACTAGAAATGTTCTTTTTGATGCAAGAAAATTAGGTGGAGTCGACTTTTCGACATCGCGAGCTTTCCGCCCTTCTCGTACACATATGATCATTTGGGGGTGTCATGTTTACCGAAAGTCGATCTAAACCTCTAAAACATGTAAAATTACTCTGAACACCTTAGTTTAGGTCCAAATATAGCTGTAACAAATGATCAGGCCCCTGTGGCGGCAACTATATTCAAGCTCACAACAAGGAAATCACTCGTGTATTGCCGCTTGCGTCTATATTTTGATAGCGACGCATACCGTCATGAGGGATCACTGTTCTATGACTGAGTGTAAAAGACAAACAGACATATAGCTATCAAATCGTTCTAGTGTATTGGTTATCGCTGTAAACGTTTTTGTTTTAAATGTCACTGATATGCCATGTTTCCTTTATTGCAGTTTGATATGTTTTCTCCGAATATTACGTTTATTTACTTGCACATTTATGTGTCTTTTTCTGCAATTACATATGTACGCCATTATCTGAAATGATATGGAGAGTGCTCCCAAGGGACATTACTCTGGTAAAATAATCAACTATCGGTCGGTCTGCATATTTCATTTAATGCTTATTTGACGTCATCAGTTCACGATACATTCTACATGACGCAGATGTTATATATGTACTCCCCTACTTTTATCGACAGTGCATGCAATGTAATCGAATCCTAAATATACCGCTGTTTAGAGTGATGTATTAAGTGGTCTGTTTTGTGCCAATGTATATGATGGTATAAGGTAGGCCTATACCCAATACTTTATCATCGACTATAAAAAAAATATCAAAATTGTATTTCTTAATATTTTTATTGATTTTCTGCCTGCACGACCGGGTACGGTCGGTATCGTAATGGTCTCACCTTTGTATCGTTGAAAGCAACAGTCTTTTGTTAGAATAATGAGAATAATGGGATGTTTATAACGGCGACATCTGTAGCACACAAAGGGCCATACTCCCACAGCATAACACCACACATGCATCGATCGATTATCAAAATGCTGCAACGTCCTATGTCAATTATTGAGTTTTTTTTCTGAATATTTATGTATTATTCGATTTTCAATGCCATTATGTGTTTTAAGTGCTAAATCGTGACGTCATTGATGAATGATATTGTGATGTCATAAATTCGTACAATACATGTGCAATGTTTGAAAATAAGCCAGATTTGTTTCGGTGAAGTTTTGACTGAAGTGATGTGAATGGAGGAAAATAAATCATCCCATACCTTGAGGGGGTAACAGAGAAATCGTCAACCTTCAGTGTGATTATTTGGTTGTCTAATCCTCGGCAGAACCCCGATTTAGTCAAAAACCCACACACCACTCCTTGAGTTGGAGATTTCTCTGTCACATCCTAAAGATATGGGATGATTCTATTAGTCAACTACATTGTATCAATATATGGACAGAGCTGTTCATGCATGTTTTACTTCAACCTATAGCCTACGAAGCCAAATGGTTTTGTATACACTGTATGTATATTTACAGAAGTTCAGCTTATGTAATTTTTTTATAATCATTATAATTAGTTCGTGATGATGGTAGCAGTAACATTGTATGTTTGAATTGGTGACGATAGAAACAGTCGTGTTTGGTGACGATAGCAACAGTCGTGTTTGGTGACGTTGGTTACAGTCGTGTTTGGTGACGTTGGTAACAGTCGTGTTTGGTGACGTTGGTTA
>JAUMHH010198823.1:0-13525 GCA_032359455.1 Chlamys rubida | reverse complement strand
TATGGCGCCATGGCAGACATTTTAGAAAAAAACAATATTTAAAACTTAAAATCAAGTTCTCATAGGCCGAAATAACTCAGGTGACCGTTAAGGCCCATGGGCCTCTTGTTTGAAATGTGAAGTGAGTTTGTGATTTAGAACTCAGGCAGGTAAATTCTGGACAAAAGATCTGCAGATATTTTTGTAAAATTTATGTACAGTTCTTTCAATGTTTTATAAGGAAAACGGTAACTCAACAATTAAATGGTTTCATTTTGGGATTGTTGGCTTTCGTTACATAAATATTCTGTCCTGTATTTACCTGTTTGGTTTATTCCTGTCAGTCTATACACACTTATTGGGATGTAAAACAACATACATAAGTATTTGGAAAGAAAAATATGTATTTAAAGAAAACAAAGGAAATATGTATTTTTTTAATTTCTTTATTTTCTTTAGGCTTCATTTTGAAGCTAGAACCTACAACAGATTTTATATAAATAATAAAAACACTGAAAACAGTTTGTACAGTAAAATTGGTGAACAGTAATGTAGAGGGTGTGTTTAACACAAATTCTGTCAGGTTTACGGAGTACCACCGACCAACGGAGCATTAGAAGCTACAGGAAGTGGTTCTAACAGACTGTATTTTATCTGGAATGTTAAGGTAACCGTTTGACAGCAAGGTAGTTCATAAAAATGTCTTTTACCATACATTTTGTCAAATATTGCTATATTTTGTAAGATAGTAAATATATTTCTACGTGAGATCTCCTTGTTTCTTTATAAACTGAAATTTTTAAAACATATTCAACAGTATCAAGAATGTGTACTTTTACCTGTTATTAGTACCTATGTAGTTTATAAATGAAAAAAAAATAAAGTTTTTTCAAGTAAAAATTGTGCTTCATAATAAGCTTAGCAGAATAAGAATATAACATTTTCATTAAATATCCTTCAATCATTTTTTAAACTCTTAAAATTTAAGAAAAAAATGTGAATAGGCTGTAAAATGATTCCTGTGTACTGTGCTGTAACACTGACTACACCTTCTGGAAAACATGTTGTCAATTGGAAGGTGACAAGGACAGTTGTACACCATTGTGTTGGATTCCCGTTCTTAACAGCAAATTATACATTAAACTTCAACCAAACAGACACACTTTATACTAAACTTCAACCAAACAGACACTTTATCCTAAACTTCAACCAAACAGACACTTTATCCTAAACTTCAACCAAACAGACATTTTATCCTAAATTTGGTTCTTGGATCACATTGCGTAATATTCACAGCTAAATGGAATTCAGAGTCTATGTGTAATGATGTCTACACTACAATATTCACAAGGTCCATTTGTGATGTTTACACAACCAAATCATTGATAGTTTAACTTATTACCACAGCTATCCTGCATTACCCTACATATTACCCTGCATCCCCCAAAAAACATTTTTAACACTTCCTCTTCCTTTGATCCGGGCCAGTCCAATGTCAACACTGGAGGATTTGTGGAAATGTGGAACAGACAGATATAAGAAAAGTGGAGGATTAATCTATTGAAGATATGATTGATCACCTGGTCACAGTGTTATGTTTCAAATGTAAGCTGACAAAAGATAGCAATTCTATCTGCAGTGTCTTTAAAAATTGAACTTGTCATAGTTGATTATTACAGTGGTAACCTGCTCACGAATTAACACCATGACAATATAACGCCAGGAGAACAAAATGGGGGATTGTAAGATCAAGGTTAAAAATCTTTAATAAAATCTGTTAAATTGAACAGATTGTATTATTTCATCTAAAAACATAACACTTGCTTTTAGGAATTTCAATTACAGCTGTTAATATAATGTTCTCTAGTTGTTGCTGTTTGTATAAAAATAGCAGTCAACAGAACTACACACGCAGACCAGTATGATAACAATCCTCCCTGTACAATCTGGTGGTAAAATAAGGTGTATTGGTGAATATTTTGATAAACATTAATACCTTGTTACTATGGACTGCAGCCTGAACCAGCACTAGGATTTCAGGTTTTGTAGAATTTCTTCAAAAAATTGTAGAAATTGACAACACACGATGCACTTATTGTGTAAGATGATAAAGACCTCACTAACATGTCCGGGGAATTCTATGATACGGGAGATTCTGCACTCAACCTAATATCTTGACAAAAAGATATAATCTTCTTCACAAAATTGAAATACTTTCTTGATGACATTTTCAAACTATGACATAGCACAATGTTTTTATTTCTCAACATGATCACTCAGCACTTGTAAATGGTTCAGTTGGGTGGATAGCCTACACAAAGGAACACTCTAACACACATTGTCATATATCACTACAGAATACCAACCCTGGCCATCCTGACACCTACAAACCCCGACCATGTTACTCCTGTATCACAAGGCGTTGGTAATCTCTGTTGGATTTGCAGGGTCAGTCTGGCCAGGGTTGACATCTCTCAGGATCTGTGATTGTATCACCAATTCCTACATTGATGGTCATCTTATAGCTTAGACCATCAATTGAACACACTTTTTGATAAATCCCATTGAAAAACAGTAACAAAAATCACTGGTTTTGGTTGTATAAGATATATAATCACAACCCTTCGAAGCGTTCTCCTGGACAATATTTGCACATACTACACATAATTATATATCACTGTATATCTACACAACAGAGTAGGCCATAGCCGCACCCCGGTCCTCAATGTTAGGGTGGTGCACTGTTGCCATGGTTACCGTCAGTTGCCCCATTTGCGGGGATATCACTGATAATGGTTGTGATTTAATATCCTTTAGAATCTCATTCACATCAACACATCCCTGTTTTGTCCTCTGATTGGCCTGACATTCCTGTCTAGTCCTCTGATTGGCCGGAGACCTACTTTTCCGTCTTGACCGGCGACTAGAAATTCGTACATTATCACAGTTTGGGGGAATATTAACAGTTTGTGGTTGAGATAAGCTATCTAAGGGTTTGAACAGGGGTAGTTCCTGTGCGTTACTATTTTGGGCGCTGTGTAAGTATTGTCCAGACCTCGAACTCCTAAAGCCAGAGTCCTCCGAGTCTGTAGAAGCTTGAGAATGAGGACGCTGCCTCTCAAACCTATACTGGATCTCACTGAGTTCAGACATACCACTGTCATGGAATGTGTTGTACATGTGCCTTGTGTCATCTCCCGGTGTGTCGGGACTCACGTCGAAAGCTTTGTTGTGGTGTGGTAGAATACTTTGTCCATCTTGGGATTTGGATGTCCTGTAGATCCATTTTGGGGGTAAGGGAGGACGGGGCACTTTGTAAGCCTCTTTCCCCGATCGAAACTTCTTGTGGGGGTCAAACTTTTTGGTCATGACCTCTTTACGTAGTCTGAATTTGTTCCAGCACAAAATGAATACAATGAAGAGTGTGACAGTGATTATACACGGTATAACAATTCCAAGAAAAAAGAGGTAGTTGAGTGTCATTATGTCTGTCATGCTGAAGTTGGTGTTTCATAGTGCCGCCCATAAGCCACCATGGTGTTAGGGTAGGACCAGTCCCATGCATCAGTCTGAAAGTAAACCAGCAATCAATTAATCAACAGATCAATATATACAGCGTCCACTACTAACCACATGGACCAGCTCCCAGTCAGCTGGTCAACATCACAATGGTTGTTTTGACACATTTAAATGCACTGGTAGATGGATATTATTTTACATGTATTAGTCAATAAAAAGCCTAGAATTTCAATAATTTTAAAACAAATTCCACCATAAAGCTTTACCAAAATGACCCTGTGGTGTACACTGGTGCTCTGCTGGGACTGTCTGAGGTGGTATTTACACCACCGCTACTACCACACTGTCTGTACCCTCTAGCCAGGAACTCGCTCACCCAGAACCAGTCTTTACTGTGACATTTATCAACTTTCCTTGTCTTTACCTTCTCCCTTACCTCAAATGAACCACAACATAGGAAATGAGGGATAATCTGTTGGGATAATTGACCTTATCAGGTGAAAATGGGCTGTCCTTTAGGTTCCTACCCTACAGTAATTACCCCCTACAAAACCATACCATGTGATTTTAACTTTCAGGCAATTAAAAAAGCATGGTAGCAGCATACTGATTATAATTTTATCAAAAAGCTTTAAAGTGTTTCCTGAACGGTTCTTATTTGACGTTAGACTGCACAAGAACCGGGTGACCTGACTGTAATTGTGGGGATTGCGGTGTTCTCGATGGCTTTATTTAGATGTACCCAGCTATGTTTATTTTACAACATGCGACCCGAGACGAGACAAATTCCAATCGGATGGTCACTAGGGAAGCCGTTTATCGGGGTCAGGCGAGTGTGGTGAGGAGGAGAGATGGGACTGGGAAACATTGAAGGATATATCCTTAACAGGGCAGGACAAATCCAGGGTCCAATCGCCTCCGGGCCATTAGATTTGAATCCAATAGCCCGGGGCCAGTAGGTTTCGTCCATCTGTATTCACAAGCTACATGTATTGTAAATTTACTACTGCAGCATTTTTTATACTATATGTATATTACTTTTTTTCACAGTATACATTTTTATTAATTATCAAATAGGGACAGGCAAAAAAAACTTTGTTTCCGTTACAAGACCATTTAAATAATATAACAGATTAATTTTATGAAGTATGTATATATAGTAATTTTAAGACCAGCATATTTCACCTTTGGGAAACGTACTTTTAAAATCCACTTGCTAAGTGTTTCTAAAAAATCGGTTCTTGCCATGAGTTCCACTGAACAGAGTCGCACAAACATTCGCACACGGACAATAATTGTTTAAAACAGCAAAAAATGTAGAATACTTTATAGGATGTTATTTCTGATATATTTAACTGTATACAATACAATTATTTAACTATACACCAAACATGTGCTATAGTGTTAGACAAAACTAGGCAAACACAAATACCGATATTTTGTGATCGAAAAAGCTCTTTATGATTATTTAAAATATTTGAAGTACATGGTCTCCTGCCTGCTAGAATGCCTGAAGTATTCATTTAAAAGACTTGAACTTATATAAAGTCTGTAAGAACGGGATCATGCACCTTACTGCAGACCCATAAATATCCTAAACTAGGTGTCAGACATAAAAAGCGGAGTAGGGTGTGTCTGTCGTTATCCTGGGGCCGTGGACTGGTGCCTGATGTACACAAGGAAGCAAGTGTCTCCGAGGTGTAGAGCTGGTGGCAGTAACTAATCGTTAGCTCACCTGTAGCTCTAGTGTGGCCTGCAGGTAAAACACCGTGGCTAACACTCGATCATCAACACTGTCACTGTTTTCACCTGTAAAACAGCCCCCTACCATATAACCAAAGTATCAGCCCCTGTATCTTATAAACCTTCTATAAACCACGGTTCCACTGTCCTATAAACCCCTGTAAGCCCCTATAAATGTTTAGTGTGTGTCTCCCACTTACAGGAAGGCAAAAAAGATTCTTTTTTTAATGCAAAAATTGTAATTTTACGGATTAAGATTAGTTCTGGAAAACATTCTCACTGAAATGATAAATTTTCAAATAATTTGAAAATTTCCTTTATGTCTGTATTTGCAAGTAAAATGTTGATGATTTTAATAACTGTGGAATACATAGCAATACAAGGAAAAATGTATCAAACGTCGATATGGTGAAAGGGACAAATTATGTACGGATTAATTTTAAATTAGTAACAATTCAAACGTTTTATGAGTGTTTTCAATTGACCACATTACTGGAATATGATCCTATATAATTAAACTCACTCTAACATTGAATGATAAACATTGTGTTTCTGTATATGGCCTTGGACGTTTGTCCTACCTTGTTCTGACATTAAACGAGGTCTAGCACATTCTTTGAAGAGTTTAAGAGAATTTATTATTTATAGATTTCAAATATGGTACTTGAGGTAATTTTATATCCATTACTGGTATAGATGGCATAAGGTACACAATGTCATTGACACACAACACTCGACCACGGAGAGCCCTTCAGAGGCCATACAAGGACGAAAAACAGCTTTCTCATGCTTAAAAGTCTTCAGCGAAGACAATTAATATAGAAAGGGAGTTCATGTCAGTCTTTAAGCAGAAACTGTAGCTTTCATAATTATTTCTTTTTTAAGCACAATTAAAGTAACTATTAATTGAAGGAATAAAATACAATGATGACCAGGTAAACAAACTAAAACATGCTGCTATATATTTACCATTTTTAATTTGTCATTTTCATTATTTTTCTCATGATGTTTTTGTGAAGTTTTTGTTCAAATTGTGTTCAATGACTTGGTTGTACTTTGTAGACATCTGCTGATAAATCTTTTCTATCACTGACGGCTTACACAAACTGATATTAAAACCTCCAGAAGATGTCAGAGTGTTTCTCATTCATAGATAACTAGTTAACACAAAAATGGTCTTGCGACAGAAACTAGTGGTGTAAGATTTGTAATTAAAAATCAAACATTTCTTTGCTGTCTTTGTTGAGGAAAACTCACATGTAATATGAAGAATTTGGCCATATTTGTGGGGTAGTACAATAGCTATTATTGAAGCCGTTACCTGCCGTGTGTGTTCAGTTAGTGTACAGGTTTTACCAGCCTATATTATAAATTTGAGACAGTGATTGATTTTTTCTAGTTAGGAAGTAATGTAAAAGTTCGAGACAGCCTAGGGCGATTTTTTGCTGTCAGGGTTGTACAAATAGTTTACATACCAAGCCGTGTGATGATTATGGCGGACACCTGCACGACTGTCAACATGATGACTGCACTAATAATTCATATACAACTACAAAAATCTGAGGGAAGTTTCCTTGTCAAATACATTAACAGAAAATGTTTACCGGCTGTGTTAGATGTGCAAGTGTTTCCATTATGGTCTACTGGTTTTATGTCTAAGTAACCACCATATTTGTATTCAGGTAGTTAAATAGGGTCGGGTAACATAACATTAAAGTTTGTCTTTTGAACGTTCGCACCCACAATAAACCGCTGTACGTGCTGTAACCTACCCAGACCCGTTAAGTAGTTCCCAAATACAGTGTTATAATTATTATTGCCGCACCATTTTATATCCATAAATATCTACGATGCATAAAGTCATAAAGGACTTGATTTCTGTGTGATAGGTGTTTTAAGATTACATTTATACTGAAATAGTTATCTGGTATAATTTATGTGGTGCTTGCTATGCTATCAGACAATGCTATCAAGAACACTCTGGGCCACTAGTGGCTGGCTGATCTTTATTACACTGGGTTGGAAACTTATGATAAAGCTAAGTATGGAAGTCAAGACATCATATAAACTTGAAGCTATAATTACAGTTATGTAAAGGTTTTATTGCAGAGAATTAAAAAAAAAAGCTTAATACTGCAAAACATTTGATAATAAAAATGAAATTGTTTAAAATTTATGTTTGCCTGTTTTTTAAAGCTTTGAACTTTAAAAATACCCAAATTTTGTTTCACAAAATACGCCTATTACACAGGAATAAGATAATTTTATTGTCAGGGAAGATTGTCTATGTCATCAGGGCATGTTGTATGAATGTGGCATTTCTGATTTATAAAAGACAAATTATGTTCTGATAATTGATTAAGTGATAGTTTATGATGTAGCTGTAATAAAAGATGTATTACGAAATGTTGGTGATGAGAGACAATGTATTAGATGTATATGGTAACGCACTGAGGAATTCTATGATGATGATAAGATAATATTACATCTACATCGTAGCACACTTATGGAGGAATCGTAACATACTGTCTGTGTTCTCATTAACTACCGGTTGCTGGCAAAACTAGCCTGCAATTCATCAACTTTGAACGAGGCATTTTTTCTGAATACATATAGATCTACATTATAGATGTGAACATTAAACTGGCTGTTCATTTCAAGTCACCTGTCTATTTCAAAATTTTGTATGAACACTGACTAGCCGAGGAATCGTAACATAACTGGCCGAGGAATTGTAACATAACTGGCCAAGGAATCGTAACATAACTGGCCGAGGAATCGTAATATACTCGCCAAGGAATCATAAAATAACTGGCCGAGGAATCATAACATAACTGGCCGAGGAATCGTAACATAACTGGCCGAGGAATCGTAACATAACTGGCCGAGGAATCGTAACATAACTGGCCGAGGAATCGGTACATAACTGGCCGAGGAATCGTAACATACTCGCCGAGGAATTCTGTGATAATGATGAGACGATATTACCTCTAAGTATTAACAAACTGGCCCGAGGAATCGAAACAAAACTGACCCAGAAATTCTGTGATAAGGTACATATTAAGAAACTAGCTGAGGATTCGTAACAAAACTGGCCGAGGAATTCTGTGACAAACATAGGACAATATACTACATACATGGTAAGGCGCTGGCCAAGGAATGTTAGCTATGATGACAGGTGTTAATAAAACAATATACTACATACATGGTAAGGCGCTGGCCAAGGAATGTTAGCTATGATGACAGGTGTTAATATAACACTATACAGACAAATGTATTACATCAGTTCTATATTCAGTTTGTAAAGTTAGTCAGGATGTAATTAATTACAGGTATTTAGTTGTCGGACTGACTTCTATAACCCACTGTAGGAAAGTTACTCCCTTAGGTCCAAGTGATCACTTTTTAAACATAGACATGACAATAAAAATACATATATATTCACAACTTATCCTTGGTGGCTACTGCGATAGATTTGGTGTACAGGTATTACCTGTAATATGCCAGCCTGTGTAGGACTCGATGGTGTACTGTTGCCGTACATTGTCATACCCAAATCTAATGGCCGTCATCTCAGTTATAACGTTAACAAACAGCAGTATTAACACAAGCACCACTGTCTTACCTTAGATTGGTGTCAACTCAAAAACAACACAACCGAAAACAGCCATAATATGCTTAAACTCCATTCACGAAAAGCGCACACAGGTAAACCTCCCAGCCATGTGCTTAGAAATCTGTACAGTGTGGTGTGGGCCTGCTTCACAGGTATCACAGACGACTGACAAAGGGGTTACAGGTCAAAGGCTGTCTCACGACCTCAACGTGTAAATACAGTCTGCCATACAATTTCAAGAAAATATTGTCAGTAATTTAAAAGAGAAAAAAATGGTTTAAGGCAGTGCTAGGTTTTAAATCTGAACGGATTATTGAGAACAACATTAATTTTGAGTGAAAAACCAGGCCATGCTGTATTTGAAAATACCTGAGGCCCTGTGCCTAGGGAGGGTGAGATGTTGATATAGTTTATTCCACACCATGAGATCACAACGGAGGGAAAGCTTGTTATACCTAATGCCAATGATGGGCTCGGCTAGACTTATGTCAATGATAATACACACAATTAGTGGTCTATACGGCGATCCGCCACCCGGTGGCATAGTTCTCGCTTTGTTTAACCAAGCTATTGCAACCAACACTATTCATTTCAGTGAGGTGTACCATTGAGGAGAAACTTAAACCAATATTTGTCCGGGGCATACAGCCTTGGACGAGGCCTGATAATACAGTCTATAAATCCACCTACCATTGACCAGAACTTAGCCTATTTTAGTTCTTAAATATGTTTTCTCAGTAAAGAAACATTTGAATGTATTTTGTCACATTTAAATTGATTAAATCACAATAACAGATAAATTAAGGTCCATGCTAGCCCCGTCCTGCCCCTGTTCCATTCAGACCAGTGTTTCCCTGGCCCTTTGTCCAGACTAACCACACTCAGCTCTGTCAATCTTTATTCATTAAATATTATTGGAAGAAATCTATTCATGACAGCCGACATGAATTACTACATGGTCAACTCCGACTGACCACAAGGTGTTCTACAACAACACTGTCAGTTGGCTTTGTGGCAGCCCCAGACTCCCTTACAGCACCGTTAAGTAGGACAGCCAAATATTGTTAGATGATGGCTCCACATAGTATCAGGTACTTGTTATTGGTACCAAAGTTCTGGGGTCAACTTTGTCAGGAATAGATATATATACCAAGTTACAATGGTTACACAACCGTTACTGACTTTGTCAGGTACTATGGTGACATAACCGTTACTGACTTTGTCAGGTACTATGGTAACATAACCGTTACTGACTTTGTCAGGTACTATGGTAACATAACCGTTACTGACTTTGTCAGGTACTATGGTAACACAACCGTTACTGACTTTGTCAGGTACTATGGTAACATAACCGTTACTGACTTTGTCAGGTACTATAGTAACACAACCGTTACTGACTTTGTCAGATACTATGGTAACATAACCGTTACTGACTTTGTCAGGTACTATGGTGACATAACCGTTACTGACTTTGTCAGGTACTATGGTGACATAACCGTTACTGACTTTGTCAGGTACTATGGTAACACAACCACAGGGATAAATAACAACTATATTACAACCCTTGCTATTGTTCAGGTTTGGGAAACGTGACCTCTGTCTGCCAGTAATATTTTCCAGGATTGAACTGGATCCATATTTCAGACTCACCTAAATCAGCTCAATCATTTTTTCTCTCCCAATTTTCCCATTACATTATTTTAATTTGACATCACTGCCTGAGTCATTCTGGTAATGGATCTGTCTTGAGCATAACAGACCAGGAACAGTTATTTATATCTTGATGGTGAGGATGTAGTAATTTATCTAGTTATTCAAGCATCATTTAATTAAGATGGGTAATTGAAATTTAAACACGATTGTTTAGCTCTTATCTCACAGAGGCAGTGTAATGCCCTGTGGATTCCTTCCGCACTGCTATTTTGCATGTTTTCAATTTCATCCTTTGATAACATGTAAATGATTTAGACAGAAGCTCGCAGGCAGCTTAAAGCAATCTTACATGAATTCTCTGGAAAAATATGAAAGGTTGGCAATAATGCAATCAGAGTTATAAGAAACTAATTATCTAAAAGAAGTGTGTGCAGTAAACTGTTTGTTAGAACGGAGTCTGTATAAAACTGGTATCTACGCTGTGATGTAAGCACTTAATGGCGTTTTGAGTGGGAAGACATTTAACTGCTCTCTCTACATTCTGCGTCTTCCTCAATAGTAACACTATTAATAATGTTACCTAGATCTCACTAGAGAAGTGTTAGAAGTCCACTGTTTGATGATAATCTGGTCAGCTGTAGACTAGAGTTGTATATGTGTTTGTGAGATTATCAGACATGTGTATGATGAAAGAATTGCTAAAAGAAGGTTGTTATAAGACACTTGTGTGTTGGTTGTGATGTTATAAGACACTTGTGTGATGGTTGTGATGTTATAAGACACTTGTGTGGTGGTTGTGATGTTATAAGACACTTGTGTGGTGATTGTGATGTTATAAGACACCTGTATGATGGATTGCTATAAGACAATACTGATGTTATAACACACGATGAGTATTACAACCAGCTAGTTACATATGATGATACACACCACACATAAAATCAGGTTGAGATTACTGATGGAGTTTTTCTGTTCCATTTAAAAAATGACTCAGGTTTAATGTTTAATTCCATAGCTACACTAAATACTCATTACTATTTAAGTTGTAGTAGAGCTTGTTAGGTTCCTGTTTATTAGAACCAATTTTACTTTGTCGTTGACTGTACGCATGAATACCCCTGTCAGGTATAGATTAGAAGTGAGTTTCGATTTTTTCTTGTCAGAAGGAATTGGTATTGCCAGCAGAAAATCTCAGAACATCTGACAATTTATAATGTTACAACCGATTTTGAAATAGGAGAAAAACAAATGGTTGAGAGCTGTAAAAAACATACGACAATTTGATATGGGGCTGATTGAGTAATGGTTCTGTCAGTAATAAAATCTTCTTGTTTTTATTGCCTGTCTTATTATTATACAATTCGTAGAAATTGTATAGCCTTAACTTAAAAAAAACACAACATTCTCATTATTTGAGGTTTCAAACATGTCAATTTCTTGAAATAAGACATTGTTGAATGAAAAGACTTCATCAATTCCAAGAAAATGTTTTTTGGATAAGATGGAAAAGGGTAAGATACCAAACATTCAGCCTCTGAAGCCGAGTGTCAGTGCTCTGTTTAAAACAACAAACTCTCGCCAGTTAAACTGAGAGTAGGAGATGATTTATATTGGAGAGTCATAAATAACTGTTTAATATCAAGGTTTGGACTAAGTCATTACTTTCATCTCTTGTATTTGAGAATGAAAATAGAATCTTGTATTTAGAATATTGATATAATATATCTTCCATAAAATGGTTAAGTTAAAGTAAGCTGCAAGATTTGAAGAAAAAAACTCATATTCTGAATATAAAGCATTGTTAGATGTGTGCTGGATTTAAATTTACTTAACAGCTAGTTCTGATATTTTGAAATTATAAATATATTTTGTATTTTAAGCTTTGTAATGTACGGAAGTGTAAAAATAATTTAATGAAGGTTTTCTTAACACTATCAGAATGATACTTAATTTTAAAATTAATGGCAGGTTTAAACTTTGGTTGAAATGAAATAAATTCCTTATGATTATTCAGTATTTAGACAAAGATGACTTTGTGAGCTAGCCTTCAGGGGTAAGTATATAATTATAGTATTAAACGTTCAATACAACAAGCTTGCATTCTCAGATACATAGGACCTACCTTTAACATCAGGGGAGAGTGGAGTCAATATCATAGTATTTCCATGCTCAATGTGACACAGGAGCTGTGTAGCACCATCCACACACACACTGAGAACCAGCTACAGGTTCCCTCTATGCTATCCACAAGTGGTGACTGAAGTGTGGCCAAATTCAGAAGAGACAGTTATCATGCAGATTCTATAATGATGCTGGCTTCTAGTATTATGCAATAATTACCATAATTTTAATTAGGACTATATTTTCCCTCCGTGAACATGACAAATGAGCATGGTTGTTTGGAGGCAGATCTATAATAGGAGGTCCTGGCACTGAGAATTAAGTGTAAGCTACTGTGGGGCTAGGCTTGTACCCTTTTAATCTGCATCTATACAGATGGTCATTGACAGGTACTTGTCAAATTGGTCAGTGGCTACTATTGGTCACTTACTGAATTATTTATCTACACATTATACATACATCAATTACCCCTAGTTTATGTTGACCCAGAGACAATTAGATTAAGCAAATGACCTAGGTTATTGTAAGTTTTGAATGGATCTCTGGCCCCTGACACTGTGATGACAGGAGCTAGACCCATGAGGAGATTTCCTCACCTTACTCACAAGGCTTTTTATGTCCACTGTGGCATTGGTGGTCCAGACATCTCAAGCCACAGGTCTGCCACTAATGAGTACTCCAGTCTTACTGCTACACAAAGCATGTAGGTGTTACCTGTGTGATCTACCTGATGGGTACATATTACCTGTGTGATTTACCTGATGGGTACATATTACCTGTGTGATTTACCTGATGGGTACATATTACCTGTGTGATCTACCTGATGGGTACATATTACCTGTGTGATCTACCTGATGGGTACATATTACCTGTGTGATCTACCTGATGGGTACA
>JAUMHH010198812.1:0-13527 GCA_032359455.1 Chlamys rubida | reverse complement strand
GACAGCTATATAATAATGATAAAAACGTGACAGCTATATAATAATGATAAAAACGTGACAGCTATATAATAATGATAGAAACATGACAGCTATATAATAATGATAAAAACGTGACAGCTATATAATAACGATAAAAACGTGACAGCTATATAATAATGATAGAAACATGACAACTATATAATAATGATAAAAACGTGACAGCTATATAATAATGAAAATGGTACCATAGAGAGCTAGCTATATATAATAATAGTAAAAAAATCACAGCTTAATGAAAAATGAAAACGTCAGAGTGAAATAATTATGGTAAAATCGTTACAGCAACATAATTTTGATGAAAACGGCGCAACTGATATAGCAGTCCTGTTATGTATGGGTATGGTGATACAGTCCAAGCTATCGCTCTACATACATTGTATGCAAATCTATAAAATTATATCTGTAGAGCATCCCCCTCAGTAAAGCGGTAGGTATTTCTAAGTTGTCTCCCTTCTACCGTGACAATTTAATTCGAACGTTGAACTGACTTATAATGAGCGGCCAATTTTTATTCGATTCAATCTCCTTTAGTAAAAACTCCATGCTCTGTTGGGTAACATATTTCCATAACTATTGTAAAATAAATACAGTTAAAAAAGTTATTAGTGAAATATTGAGAACTATCAGTAAATTATTTGGATTTGTAGATTATGTGGATTATGCATATATGGATTAACAAAAATATCATCAACAGGGCAGATACACTTGATCATCTCTAATGTATACATATAAAGTCATGTAAACCCGAGATAGCTGTGTTAGTAAGGATGTAAGGTGACCATAACGTCACAAGACATAGATGACTTGTGATAATGACGTTTAGCAATATGTCCTGACAAAAACTGATTTCTAACGGGTCACTGGTAGGTATCTCCTTGTCGTTTCGGCAAAATGTAAAATAAAAACTAAAGAAGAAAACGTGTTTCCGTCATATATCAGATATACTTACTCTGTATGTTTTTAATGTGTTTACTCATGCTTCACGCGCGTGAAAATGCCAGAAACAAATGTCCTTCTCGGATGACACATTTAGCCTTAAAACCTTAAATATCCTCTGTGTGCTGAATTTTACTTTAATGATAAAGCACACTTATTAACGCGATCAACAAGTACATGATATCTACAGTTTATATTACGTGAATTAGAGTACCGATTTGATCTACGACTGAGGCACAGTGCGTTGCACTTAATTATTCGAGAAGCAGGTCCCCCAGGATACTTAGAGTTACCTCCCGTACTCCATACCTCTTTTACTGTGAACGTCATAGTCTGCCGTTTAGTACAAAACGATAATTCTCTCTGAATCATCAGGAATTAACAATTAAATTACACGAGGATTCCATTCCGATACGACACCTGTGTTACAGGTTAGTGTGAAATACCCGCCATACAATGCATGGCCAGACGATTAGAAATTGTTGATTAATCACCCCCTTGGTTTACATAAAATTCAACATTTTATGTCCATCTTGTTGAAGGTCTTCCATTAAACCTATCCCCCTCTGATTAATGGGAAAAGTATGGCTTTATTGGGGATACAAGTCAACAGGTACAGGTCAATACCTAATCTACCTGTTCCTACCTAACATCTTACCTGTGGTCGATTCACCTGTGTCCACACCTGGAATGGTAATTGACGAGTCATTGATGAATATCATAAAACATAATTTACTTACATTTTATATTTTTAAAATGACTGTACATGTTTCGTATTATGTTTAAATGGCCCTGTAAAAGGTCCTACGTATTATTGTTGTAGTTGTTACAGAGTGGTGTATTCAATGTTATAATGATTACAGCACACCTGAAAATGCTCGAGAAGAAATATAAATATTTTTTTCTGTTGATTTTATTGTGTTTCAGTTTCGAAGCGATATTTTCGATGATTTATATTTGATTACATCTGCTGTTTTATCATCGAAACGTCGAGCCTTGACGATGGTTCACTATGGTAAGTATTTCAAGCTTCTATCAGTATTAACATTTTCCCCTTCAACGTTATCCCTCTCCTCCGTAAAAAGGACCTTTATTTATCTTACAGCAATTATGAAAGACGTTATATCAACTGATATTAGTTACTCTTACTGGTCCGGATAGGAGTACGCTGGAGGTCTGTATAAGGGAGGAAACCAGAATAGTCGGCGAAAACACTACGTACTCGGGCAAGTGACCCAAAACATTTCCACGTCCGATCGGGGAATTGAGCCCCGGCCATCTTCCGTCCTTTTTATTCCTTAATTCCGACCTTCTTTCGTGAACTGGCAGGGTGGTCAGGTGGAGCGGTGGATAGCGCACTCGCCTTTCAGCAAGGTAATGTAGCCGGGGTTCGAGTCTCAGATCGGACGTGAACAGGTATTGGGTCATCTGGACGACGTGGGTTTACTCCAGGTACTCCGGTTTACTCCCACATTAAGAACACCGTGCGCTAACATCCGGGTCAACAAGATTGATAAATATAAGTTAAAAATTAAAGTTTAGATTAGATATGGAAATAAAAAATAACTATAAGGGCGTGAATGTAAAATGTGTCTAGCCGAAGTTGCCATCTTCAGTCAAACTGCGTGTACACGTATAAAGTATTAAATAACAAACAAAATAAAGATATATAGAAATATAAATCACAAATATGTTAATATTATGATCATTTATCAGATCACTGATTTACATGACGACTTTAAAATATTTCTATATAACCAATCTGTACAGGTTTTGTCAGATACGTACAGCTGAAGTCATATATTGCATTTTAATAATTGACGTCAAAATGAGTTTCTTCTTAACTGTTTTAAGTCACGTGGCGTTATTTAACAGCATTAAACGTAAGTTTTATAATCAATAAAACATCACATATTTGTATCGATCTTATTTCGCTTTTTTTAAATGAAGCTTTCTTGAACTCGTCACTAAGTTTCCATCCGCTGTCATTTAGTCACAACCGTCGCAGTAAGACTTACACTGTGTAGTAGAAGATAAAGCGGGTGACAAGATTCAGCCACTTAACGACACATTAACATAATCCGAACTTATTTTCACTGAACCATTTATTTAACATGCATGTTCCGAAATCATATTTATTGTTTACATTAAACAACATAAAATAAAGAAAATGACCATATCGTCAATACACAAGACCAACTAAAAAAATCAAGGTAAATAAAAATGGACGACAACAGCAACTGAGGAGACGCTACAACAGCAGTAACGCTACGACAGAGGAGACGCTACAACAGCGGTAACGCTACGACAGAGGAGACGCTACGACAGCGGTAACGCTACGACAAAGGAGACGCTACAACAGAGGAGACGCTACAACAGAGAAGACGTTACGACAGCGGTAACGCCACAACAGCGGTAACGCTACGACAGTACGACAGAGGAGACGCTACAACAGCAGTAACGCTACGACAGAGGAGACGCTACGACAGAGGAGACACTACGACTGAGCGCTTAGACAGAGGAGACGCTACAACAGCGGTAACGCTACGACAGAGGAGACGCTACAACAGCGGTAACGCTACGACAGAGGAGACGCTACGACAGAGGAGACGCTACGACTGAGGAGACGCTTCGACTGAGCGCTTAGACAGAGGAGACGCTTAGACAGAGGAGACGCTTAGACAGAGGAGATGCATAGACAGAGGAGACATCATAACACACCATCAGAAAACCGGTGTCAAAAGTATTACAATGTTCTTTTAAACGTATTTAAATTGTAAAAAAGGAATATTGTTACAATTGGACAAATCATATTTGCCATGAAACCATCAAATTTGAGGAAAGTCACACACATACTGTGAAAATTTCACGTGCTGTCAAAATTACATTACAAGGGAAATCACACTACTGTGAAAATTACATTACAGGGGAAATCACACGAACTGTTAAAAATTACATTACAGGGAAAATCACACGTACTATATGAACATTACATTACATGTGAAAAGCACACTAATGTGAAAATTACATTACAGGGGAAATCACACGAACTATGACAATTACATTACAGGGAAAATCACACTAATGTGAAAAAGAAATTGCAGGGAAAGTCATACTACTATGAAAAGTACCTGTATGAAAGGTCACAAATTACAAATGTATTATATAATATCCAATAATATCGCCAAGTTTGTTTTTTATTGATATTATTGGTTTCGATATAGGGTGTTTGGTGACGGACAACTAGTACACATACTTGAATATTTACATATGTCCTTCCCATTTTCCATTACCTCTATGGAAAGTCAGCCTGCAGTTACTGGACAGTAACTGCAGTGTGCATTATCTGGTCACATAACCATGGTTTCCGTGACGTCAGTGTTAGCAACCACTCCCACCGATACGATAGCCGTGACGTCCTAACAAACGTCATTCTATTTATCTGTCACCTAGATTGCATTCATATTGGCTGTCTGCAATCTGACAGACATTCAATCCTTAAATAGCAGCGTTGAAAATAAAGGAATATATTTCTCTTGCAGTGTTGAAAATAGAATGTAAATGCACATCTCAGACTAGCAGTGATGACAGTGAAAACCTAATTCTAACTGGCAGTGATTACTATAAGTACGTACGGTGTTGCTAGCTAAAACATGCATTTGTCAAACAGCATTTACTAATATATTCTCTCCCTACCGTGATGGTATGACAGGAAATTCGCAACACGATGTTCTTGATTGTCTAACCGTAGACTTGCTTCAAGCTGAAGGTTAAACATTAAAAAATCTCATCCCAAGGGTTGAGATTGTTCTGTCAAAATGTCACGGTAGAAGATCCGATTTGTCAACCAACCTTAAGAAACCGAAGTCAAAAAGTAATATATGCTTTCTGAGGACACCTAATTTGTAAGAAAACAGGTTGTTTCCATGGGTTCAGGACCACCAGATCAGACGGATCTCCGCTGAAACAGTGGTGTGTCTATCAGTGTACGTTACAACGGATGTATATTTCCTTTACGATATATGGCATCCGTCATGATGTCAAATCCAGCCAAAATAGCATGCAACAATTACAGGGGATCCCTTCACAGATCATCCTACTTCTTCAAAGAATTGATTTTGTAATCATTGACGTACACAGCAGACAATACAAGAGGTAGATAAACAACTTACCTTATGTTGTATACAATGTTTTGCCCGTAAGTGTTTAACAATGATATCTATATACCGGTATAAGGTATGGATGTCTTGGTGTTTTCTGATCAGACATCATAGGTGATACTGAAGACAAGAGACAGAGACGAGGAGACATCAAAAGGAAAGAAACCGGAAATCCCCTCCGGACTCCTGGGGCTCCGGGAGGGTAGGCGTTTTCTGTAAAGAGGTAAAACAAGAATGAAGTCATACATATTCGAAAACAAATATCTGGAAATAACTCGACGACGTTTTATCCGCGCATTTACTTGCACCTTAAAGTACGCTTAATGATGTGATTAATTAATGATTCACATAGATCGGGTGTCCTAAATCAGTGTAGTAATTTAGTACACCAGCAAGGATGTTGGATTTCACGCCTTGGTTTATTGTTTCACGGGGTTAGATTAAAGGAAATTTGAAATTTGTTACGTCGATCGTGATAGGTCAACAATACCACAATGGAACGGAAACTGAGGTAAACACTCCCCGAGTTTAGTTTTACACTGTACTTTAACGGACGACTAAATCATGTTTACATCCAACATTTTTTTGCATCGTAGCAGCAATACACAACAACAAAAATGGAATGCGATATTGATACAAGACTACAACATGAAGTAAAGTGACAACAAAGCAACGGGAAATGAACCCCCTTCTCGAGAACCTTGTGGCTTGTGTGATATGTGACGGCAGACGATTCCTATACACTTCCCGTGACGCCTGTCGTAATTTCTCGTTTCTCATTATATGCCTCGTGTCCCATTATAATGTCTCGTGTCACATGATAATGTATCGTGTAATGTCATAAAGACTCGTGTCACATGATAATGTCCCGTATAATGTCATAATGTCTCGTGTCACATGATAAAGTCTCTTGTAAGGTCATAATGTCTCGTGTAATGGCATGCTGTCTCGTGTCACATGATATGCCTCGTGTCACATGACAAAGTCTCGTGTCACATACTAAAGTCTCGTGTAATGTCATAAAGTCTCGTGTCACATGATAATGTCCCGTGTCACATTATAAAGTCTCGTGTAAGGTCATAACGTCCCGTTTAATGTCATAAAGTCTCGTGTCACATAATGATGTCTCGTGTCAAATTATAAAGTCTCGTGTCACATGATACTGTATCGTGTAATGTCATAAAGACTCGTGTCACATGATAATGACCCGTATAAGGTCATAATGTCTCGTGTCACATGATAAAGTCTCTTGTAAGGTCATAATGTCTCGTGTAATGGCATGATGTCTCGTGTCACATAATAAAGTCTCTTGTAATGTCATAAAGTCTCGTGCCATATGATAAGATGTCTATTGTAATGCCATAATGTTTCCTGTCACATGAAAATGCCACTTTTACTTATTATGATGTCATTATAGAGACAATTGAGGAAAGTCAAGATTTTTTTTCTGCAATGTACAGCAAATACCATTCACCATCAATTGTCACATAAAATCAGTGTTATGCCATAGACATATATGAAGAGACGTATGTCCATTCTAATAGCTACAATTATATCATGTACAGGAGGTAGACGAGAGATAATCTGAGGGTTAAATGCGCTGGAGACACCCATCGTTAATGGTCCTCGTACTTAAATGGCCCTGGCTGTCAACAGGGCGTTAAACACTATATAACCAATCGCTGATGATTCTCTTGTTTTATCGCATTGATCACATATAGAGAACGTGATGGCGTTTGTGTGTTTACTGCTGATCTAACGGTCTGTATAGCCTATTCTGTAAATCTATTCTCTTTCGTGGATTTGTTTTAACGTAATACAATGCATGTAAATGTCATTACAGGGAATGTTTCACGTCTGTGATATATGGTTGATATTTTTGGTGTGATGGCCAAACCCTTCGTTAGTTTTTGAAGCTTATCTGGAGACCTTTGTATGATGCAACCTATTTGCATTTTCTAAAACCAAAACCTAAATTGAATCTCAATGAGAAGGCCACGTGAGGTGTTTTTAAGTCCAATTAAATTTTAGAAGCCCTCTTTAAGTGTAGTTAATTCATATTTGTTCATCAGTTCAACTTCTTTTGTATCCGGTTACCACCTCAGATAAAATACATACCTTTTTTTCTTTTCTCGAGTGCATACATATTTCTTTCAAGCCATCCATTATACATATGTGTAATATTCGTGAAACAAATAACACGATGAAAAGGACACTTTACAAATGGCTGCAAAGCCAAGATATAGAATAAGTTGCCGTAGTACAATTTCTTCCCGTCTGGGTTTTCTAAGTTGAAGTTAAGACAGATGCCTTAACGTTTGGGTAGGATCTTGTCACAATGACAATGGCTGGTAACTGTGCAGTGGTTGGTAATTCAGCCCTAATGTTTACATTGTAAACCTTGATGAAACATTCTAGAGATGCTCACTAACCGTGTTTAAATCTAACTATTACCCATCCTTGAAAATGTAATGTGAAGGTGTAATAGAGAGCTCGAAGTGTGCTAAGTATCAGAGAGTAGTAACAGTGAGCTCAAAGTGAGCTGGGTACATGTATCAGAAAGTAGTAACAGTGAGCTCAAAGTGAGCTGGGTACATGTATCAGAAAGTGAGCTTGGCAGCAGAGAGCAGTAATAGTGAGCTTCAAATGTGCTATGTAGTATAGAGCAGCAATAGTGAGCCTCAAGTGTGCTATGTAGTATAGAGCAGCAATAGTGAACTTCAAGTGTGCTATGTAGAAGAGAGCAGTAATTGTGAGCCTAAAGTTAGCTAGTAGCAGAAAGCAGTTATAGTGAGCTCAAAGTTAGCCTGGAAACAGAGAAGAGGAATATTGAGCCTAAAATTAGCTAGGTAGCAAAGAGAGAGCAGTAAGAGTGTGCTCCAAGTGAGCTTTTTAACAGAGAGCAGTAATATTGAGCCTAAAATCAGCTTTGTAGCAAAGAAAAGTTATAGTGAGCCCCAAGTGTGCTAGGTAGCAGCGGTTGTCAGACTTTTGATTTGCTTATCTGACCAACATTGATCTCTTAGAGGACTATTTCTGCTGTTTTACATTTCAACCATTCAGATTTACTCGATCGGTAGATATCTTCTTTATTGTATTTCACGAAGAACAAACCCTAACGGAGTGTAGAAAAAAGGCAGAAAAATAAAGTCCACTCCACGAATCGAACCCTTGCCTTTACAAGCAATGTTTCAATGGTTCTAAATCACACTGTTGACAGCCTTATGGTTTTCTTAGCAGGGTCTTTACTTGTTCCTATTGTTTTATTCAAGTAGGATGTATCTGTATAATATACTTTAAGTAAGATTAATAGTTGCAAGGTTTTTTTTGTGATAGTAATTTTGTTCTCAGTGTAGTCTAACGTTGATCGCTCTCTGTTTGATGCCGTTCTGTACAACATGTAGAACGTTTGACTGACACACCATGGCGACCTTGGCCCGCTACCCTGAAAGTCCGTATGGCCTGTGTTCTAGAGACGTTCACTAATTCTTGTTAGTCTGGTGAAAACTGATAGTGTAGAAGACCACACGGATCACTTGGTGATGCCTACTGTACACAATAACGCCATCTACTGGGCGAACCTTGGGGCTCTCTTAGCCTACTTTTTCTGAATGGATTTGATCTTACAGGATTTAATTTGTGTAAATATCCTGAGTTGATTGATGTTCATAAGTGTCAATTTTGGTTCAATATAACCTTTGATTCATTAAATTAATGCAACACAAAACATTTGATATAACTCAGGACTGAACTCATTCAAAGATACGCTTGGTTGAACGCCGGTGTAATGACCGGAAATACAAGATAATTTACTATTTCAGCAAGCCTGGAATGCAAATTTAATTTATATCAGATACAAAAAGTTAGGGAATAATTCCTACTTTATTGCCGGCTTGTATCTTGAGATGAAATGGCGATTTTCACACCTGTTATGATCCCATTGGTGTTTGTTATAAATCATTTTACGATTATCGAAACATTTTTGCCGAATCTTTCATAATATATCTTCAAATAATTGCTCCAAGAATATTTAATTTTACATTATTGCTTCTGACCTTATTTCTCCCGGTTAATGACGGCGTATCAATTGTTTTATTGTTACTAACGCTGACTAAACACAGCAAACAAACAACACGAACTGGCTAAACACAAAAACATACAGAAAACACAAACTGACTAAACACAAAAACAAACAGACAACACGAACTGACTAAACACACAACAAACAGACAACACGAGCTGACTTAACACACAACAAGCACACAACACAAACTGACTTAACACAAAAACAAACCGACAACACAAACTGACTTAACACAAAAACAAACAGACAACACAAACTGACTAAACACAACAACAAACAGACAACACGAGCTGACAAAACACAACAACAAACAGACAACACGAGCTGACAAAACACAACAAACATACAACACGATCTGACTAAACACACAACAAACACACAATAAAGTTGAACCCCATACGAACAAACAAACAAATCTAATGCAATTTTCTAAAGCAATTCCTATCAAAGTTGATTATCTGGGTATCTGTATTTTCTTTAAAAACTTGTCCTATTGACCATTGACAAGTGTGTTTTATCTTCAGAAACAAACGCTTTGATCATCAATCACCCATGGCACCTAACACACCACTGCTAAATTAATGATCGTCAACTTTATTAGACACTGCCTGTGACAGCTGAATCTTGAAGATTCCGAATTTTCATGATATAAGTGTCGGGTTAACCGATGACTAGTATATACTTTCAGCAGCAAATAATTGCATTGATCATCCATCTTCTAGGGCACCAATCGTCAACCTTTTGAGACCATGGTCGCCATTCTTCCAAGTACCCGTATGTGTTGGGTCTATGTATCTTGTTGACCCACAAAACAATAGAGGAATTGTACAGTATTATCTTGATTTGAGATTCCAACATGCGAGATGTCAGTATGAACAGCGATGAAGGATTTGTCGTTGTACCTTATATAATTTGTGACTTGCACATTTTCCGGGATTTATCGGGAAAATTGTGAGAGGTGGCGTAAGATCTTGGTAGACGCTGAAAGCCCATATTTGGAAATCACGTCTTGAGGATGGCCATACAAGATTTAGGTATATCCGATAGGTACAGTGATGTGTTGTTCAATATAAAACAGGCGTACCGTGATTATTGATGATTACAATCTGCTCTGTAGGAGTAGAAAAAGGTGATGATTTATCGGTACTTCTGAGAAGACACTCGACAAGTTGTTAGGTTCGTGAAATGGTTTGGTAGTGAGATTATTGTAAAACTGTAGGTTTATATCATAGAGTTTGATAGTGAGGCGACCATTATTGTCATACTGTAGCTAAATATTATATACTTTCGTTGTGAGTAAATCATTACTGTCATACTGTAGCTAAATATTATATAGTTTATAATAATTGAACCATTATTCATACTGAATATAAATGTCATATCATTTGGTAGTTAGGTGACCGTTATTGTCATACGGTAGGTTAATGTTATCTGGTTTGATAGTAAGCTAATCATTACTGTCATATCATACTACATATAGGTAAATCTCAAATTGTTTGGAAGTGAGTTAACTATTATGATAAAACTGTATGTCATATAGTTTGGTCGTACGATAATCACTAGTATTGTCATAAATGTCATATAGTTTGGTATCGATATATCTATTATTGTCATAAATGTCATGTAGTTTGGTATCGAGATATCTATTATTGTCATTGTGTTATATAGTTTGGTATCGATATATCTATTATTGTCATAAATGTTATATAGTTTGGTATCGAGTTATCTGGTAGTACAATACAGGTATACACTACAATGAGGAGAGACAGCTGCGGTAACTACAATTACAAGATCCCGTAAATAAATGATAATAAAATGGTTTTTAAATTCCTATTATTAAATGTCAAATCGTCTTCAAATTATCTGAATGAAAAGTTAGTTAAAGAATCGGGCAAGTACCTTGTACCTTGTATGAATTCAGTCAATTAGTACCCAGTAAAGCCTCACACAGTCAAATAGTGCCCAGTAAAGCCTCACACAGTCAAATAGTACCCAGTAAAGCCTCACACAGTCAAATAGTACCCAGTAAAGCCTCACACAGTCAAATAGTACCCAGTAGAGCCTCACACAGTCAAATAGTACCCAGTAGAGCCTCACTGGAGTCCCTATAAAATAGCTCAACCAAGTTGTCATTGAAAGTTTGAACAAGATTCGGTGACTTTGATCAAACTTAGGTGTGAATGGCATCAAGTTTGTGATTATTTTAATGATTTACCTAACTATGAATACAAATACAAATGTTCGCAAAGTCAATTCGGATAGGATTTTTTGTTTGTAGAAAACCCCTTTATCTTTGCCTCACATTGGTAATTGATTCCGTCATTGTATTCCTACTACACAATGGGTGTTACAACATATGCTATAAATTGGAAATTTATTATTTGATGGTGTAATTATTATTATTACACAGAATGATATCGAGATTATACAATAAATGTAACACCGCCTACCAAGCAGCTTGACACACTGAATCGGTCAACGTGTTTCTGTGTATAGGCTGGATCTGATGGTTCAGTAGACTATTGGGTACATTGCTGATGTCTCTGTATGTAGTATTCATCCTAAAAAAGTACAAGTTTTCCAGGAAAATTGACAGTTTTTTGTCTGCACTGTAAGATGTAATTAGGTTCTTTATGTATATATGAATTAGCGCTGATTATTTGAGATCTTTGCCAGTTAAGTAAACGTGTACATCAAAGTGCACGTACCGATGTATACATGGATGTGTTACATATTATACTTCACACAGAAAATACACAATTGCACACACTATAAACTAATACCGTAGGTTTAGTTACTGACACCCAGTCCCAATATACGCGTAGGTAGCTTTTTTAAAATCGAAATATTATACTGATCATCTAACTCTTGTATTCAATTGTATTTTTTGTGCATTGTTTTGTCAGAAACTGTATGTGTGTTCTTTTGGCAACACCAGTAACGTGATTGATGTAACCATGTAACATACTGTGACGTCACAAATAAAGATCTTCAAAAGAGGTGAAAGAACATTGGATGCCTTTCCCTTCCTGCTTCATATCGACACGTATATAAATATAATATTCAATTGCTGTCGTTATCTATCGGCTGTCCAATTTGTTGCCGTAGATGGAGACGGAGCACGAGTCGACAGTGGTGGTGTTATAATCACGCTTTACAGAGCCAGGTTGATCTGAAGGTTTAAGGTTTTACCTATGTATAGTGGTTGTACTGTGCTATATAGAAACATGTTAAATAATACCGATTTTATGAAGTTACAGATCTAATCAACAAACTAGTAAATATACCACTGACTTGTTACGCAATTTTGGTTAAGGTATTCTGGAGGGAAGAGTTTGTTTATTGAAGTTATTTTCTTCATGAACCAATGATTTGTTGGCTATCCTATAATACAAGAAATGGCAAAACACGATGCATACATTAAACGAAATATTTCAGTAGAAAATCCTGACGACCCTTATGATTATTTTCGAAGGTCCAAATACCTTTTAAATTTACTGATTTAACAAGAATTGTGAAACAAATTCTATGAACTTATATCAATCATTTTAGTTTGGCCTGATGATAGCGCGCGGGTTTTGTAAGTCCGACTAGGTCTTAGGCAACGTTTGAATAATGTTTTCTCGACCAAATACTTAAACCTGTATGTTTTATTTGAGATGACAGTATTCTGAAAAACGTTCCACGACAGCTGCTACTACTTATTTTACTCTTATTAAGTAAGATATAACACGCATGCATATTATTGAACCGCACGACATTGATTTACTTGCGGTAAAATATTGGTTGGAAAACATAGATCTTCGTTTGAAAAGGATTGCGTTAACTGATTTTAAACCAATTTTATCATAAACGTTGTACTCACTACTTTTGTAATTCTGATGGCGTTGTTATAATCTGTTAAAGGGTAGTGCTATGTGTACTAAAATGTCCACAGCCTATTACAATTTAGGTACTAAACTGTCCACAGCCTATTACAATCTAGGTACTAACATGTCCACAGCCTATTACAATCTAGGTACTAAAATGTCCACAGCCTATTACAATCTAGGTACTAAAATGTCCACAGCCTATTACAATCTAGGTACTAAACTGTCCACAGCCTATTACAATCTAGGTACTAAAATGTCCACAGCCTATTACAATCTAGGTACTAAACTGTCCACAGTCTATTACAATCTAGGTACTAAACTGTCCACAGCCTATTACAATCTAGGTACTAAAATGTCCGCAGCCTATTACAATCTAGGTACTAAACTGTCCACAGTCTATTACAATCTAGGTACTAAACTGTCCACAGCCTATTAC
>JAUMHH010198801.1:0-13527 GCA_032359455.1 Chlamys rubida | reverse complement strand
CAATATTTTATAATTGTAATTTTACGCTGTACATGTAGTGAATATCTGCCCGTTTCAAAATACACCATAGAACTATTAACGGTTTTCTTTACATTCAATACTTCTTTCAGAAAAAGAAGGTGAACATTTTCAATATATAGAGATGGTAATACATGTTGTTACACTCGAAACGTCAGTTTGGTGTGCAAAGAACTTCACGAACTGACATCACAAGACTTACACATTCAAGTACACATAAGTAGTAATGAAAGTTTTAACAAATGATCTTACAACACACATTGCTGTTGCTTTATATGTCGGCCTTTATAAGTATCAAATGATCTTACAACTCACATTGCTGTTGCTTTATATGTCGGCCTTTATAAGTATACAAGTAGTAGCAACACTTGTTGTAAATGTAGGTCCATTACAAGATTTGTTAAAATACTTATTGCTTACTTATACATCTATAACAAGTGAAGGTATCCGTAAATATTATCATAAATGTATGAATCGTTCAAAAAAAATGTATGTTAACAATTTGTTCACCTTAACTTTTGGATGAAGCTTCAAATCTGGATGTTTAACATCAACCTGGGAGAATATGCTGGACTCCTCAAAGGGGATTCGTGTGGGATAGAGGTGCTGGGTGTCGGATGGAGGGAACAGTACCCACCGTTTCCTATAGAGAAAGACACACAAGTTCAATCCGGTGTCTAGTGGTGGGTATTTACTGCGTAGATACACCGACTGTCAAGTAACAGATGCTCCTCTCATCATCACATGTGTTTGATTTTGTGCGAAGTTATTGTAACAATAAACATGAGGAACAGGAATTGTTGAAAATGTATAACGTACCAATTTTACACAATGAACAAAGTATTCACATAAAATATTGTCCAATTTAAATGCTGAACTGACCTTCCAAATATCTGAGCGACCAGATTGTAGCCATAAGCATCATAGTGACAGTTGGTATAGGCACCTTCACTACCCAGCCATAGTGTACTCGCTGTCCCGTCCCGTCCCTCCAGACCAACACTCTCCCAGCATACTGCCTATCAACACAGTATATATACATGTACACATGAGCAAAAAGCCTACAAATACTTGTCTTTCAAAGATGACAGGACAACATCCACTTGAAGGTGATCGGTAATATTTATTATGATGTTGACATGTTTCGACACACTAGGTGTGCCGACATCCGAACTTTCATAATTTGTTTAAGTATTACATGTGGTAATAAAAACTATTCAACGATTACCAGATCTGGATACTGTATTTATTCCATAGGTAAAGCAGCAGTTAAAATATCGGTATATTTTCATTTTCTGACATACCACTAAACCAGTAAAATATAAAAGGCATTCAATGATAAAAACCATTCAATTTTTATCAAATTTTTAAACACAGTGTTTTTGTTTACCTAACTTTTACAACAGCCTGATCCTTTATGAGTTGGGAAAATCTAGCATTATTTGTATTAAAATTGGGAATGTATTCCTCAGTTTTCGCTAATTTTGGGAAAATAAGGTACTTTTTAGCTAGGGGAAACAGCCAATATTTAGCAGTAAAACTGAGCAAAAAAGTCTCTGAAACCATACAACAAAAATATTACTATGCTAAGAAATGGTGGGGATTAGAAGCGTAATCTTTAGTGCCATATTCAAATGATGTCTTGACTGAGGACAAAGTTGCTACTCAATGAAACTCCACCATTTTCTGTTATTATTTGGTAAAATTTACTTCTAAATTTTTTATCAATTGTGTAGTTATGTAAAATATCTTACTACCGGTATGTATATCTACCAAAGATGTACCAAAACAACCAATCAAACTAGCGTGGGTTCATCCGCATCTAAACAGAAAATCACTGGCTCTGAATAGAGTGGATAGAAAACATCATTCTATTTTTCAATATAAAACTGCTATCAGTCAGTGTAAAATACTGATACATGTATCACTATTATTGAATGATATATTTCTGTATTGTGAATTTCAAAAAAGCATGCTAATCAAGCTTGTAATTCACCTTGAGTAGTTCTGGCTTCGTTGTAAATATCTCTTGCATGTACTTGTAGTCAAGATAACATGAGAATGTGTTGCGGTCATACTTTTGGAGGGGGTTGTCTACGCTGACCTGCCCTCCGAGCCACTGGACAAAGTCAGAAAGACTCACAGATTCCTGGATGCACTCTGTCTCCATCAGTGCCCTTCCTGACATAAAAAAAAAATAATCAAATTTGATTTTCTATGTAATATTGGATATAACTTTCACATAAAATACTTTAGACCATGCATGTTAGATTGTTGAAAACCAATAAGGTACCAGATTTTTTTTCTATATTTGAGTGCATTACCCTGCAGGCATATTTGGAAAACGTTTTCGGCCAACTAACATCAAAAATTAAAATTTTTAAAGACCTGGGTATCCGGCGAGTAAATATTGTACACACCTGTTATAACATTTTGCAATATGCCAACTCCGGCTTGTACCTCGACTGTTATGTTACTTAAAAACCATTGAATGAAATAACCACATCTCACTCTGAAGTCACATGTAATATATTTTTATTAATTAATAAGTTGTTGACCAATTTATTTCTTAATGTGAATCTTGATAATAGAAATTAATTCCTTCACATAATGCAGTGTTTTCCCCAGGAAGGAAAGTTCCCCCAGTTCATTGTTTTTGTGAAAACCTTCCTATATCCCCATCACTGAACAAACTGGAGAAAACACTGAACATGATGAAATGATGAGATGCTATGCATGTATTGGTAGTCCACAGCAGTCTTACATGGACTTGTTCACCTAAACACAGTGAAGGCTTCTCTTAACCTGATAGTTATTACATGTACTTCTATTGTAAAAGGTATGTAAGAACCATCTACACCTAGCTACTGAGTAGTAAAGGTTTAAGTTTACAAGTTAATGACTATGAGAGCTGATACATCATTTGGACTTACCTACTGATAAAGGTGTCACTTTACAAGACAATGGTTGTGAGAGCTGTTGGCTAAGGAATTCTGGTGTCCAGGATGAGGAAGGCCAGTTAACCATTGCGTTGTGAAGGACAACAGGCTGTTCAGTAAGGAGGTAGGCCTCAGCTTCCATTTTGTCACAGTAACAACCACACAGTCATGTCTGCAGAAATAATAGGACATAGAATAATATTCAAAGCTCAGTACATACCATACATACATGATGAATTTTATCTATATATTAGTGTATTTCAGGCAGTTTCATTTTGGTGATATTTTTCCTGTTACAATGGAAACAAATATCCAAAATTCATTGTTTTGGGAGCATGTCTCAAAAACAGTTCAAGATAACTTCACAAAACCTATTTACATCAACCTAGTTGCCAATTATTGCCTTTCACTATAAGGGTGTTTTCATTTCCATAATTTTTCCTGTTATCATAGAAATAAATACAAAATTCATTGTTTCTGGAATATAATTATAATAATCTAGTTGTCTTGTAGTGCCTTTTACTTCAGGGTTATTTCAATTTTCGATATTCATCCTGTTACCCAGTAGACTTAAAGTTTAGAAACATATGGCCAAAATAGCACATATTCTCAAAAATCCTTAAAGTAAATTTAATTCAACTCTACTGTGTATTAGTTTAATTGTGTCTTAGCCCGAGTTTCCTCTGCCCTGACATCACTTAGACATTTTGACAATATCGTTTTTGGATTGTCTTTCACATTTCACTCAGTTGGGAATCTGAATGATTGCATTTGTATGGACATCTATCTGTCAGATTGTCTCGGGGTCTAGTGTTGGAGCAAGCTAAGAAAATTCTAGCCACAGGGGCACGCAACTACGGTCTAACAAGATCAGCATAATAGTAGTTCCGTGCAAGCGATTGGGATATATAACGTACCCAGCGACTGAAAGCCTAACAAGATCAATAGTAATTGTAGTTGCGTGCCCCTGTGCTCTAGCCCCTGTCCTAAATCCGGGCCCGTTAGAGGCGTTACTTTAGTGTAAAAATAAATACCCCCTCCGCCCCGTGGTTTTACTCTTTTGAGTCTTTCTAAAGTGAAAATCTGCACTTTCTCGTGGTGATCATATTACGCCAATCATAAGGTGAATAAATGTTGAGAATATGAACCACCATGTAGTTATACCTCAGAAAACGTGGTCTCTATGCACGCGTACGATAACGCCAAGTCCAACAGCAAAACAACCGGAAGTAGTTAGTAGTTTCTAATTTAAATGTACGATGGCCTGGGCAGATTCTCCGGGATTGTATCAAAATCTGACAAAAAAAATATTTTCGTTACATTATGATAATTTTAAGGAAACATAATAAAGAAGGGCAAAATATTACCATCGTTTCGCTTAGGTACTATTTCAAAATTTTCTGTTTGCATTGAAAACATCACGGCCGACATGTCACATGGAAGACCCACAGGGACCTGAGAATTTATTACAGCTATATTTTGACCTAAACCAGAGACGTATATAACACAGTATAGACGTCTCTGCCTAAGGTGTTAAGTATAATTTAACATATTTTTGGGGTTTAAATCGACTTTCAGATCATTGGGAGTGTCATCTTTAGTGAAAGTCGATCTAAACCCCTAAAACATGTTAAATTACTCTGAACACTTGAAATAGTTTTACTTTAGGTTCAAATATAGATGTAACAAATGTTCAGGTCCCTGTGGGAAGACCGGGGCAACTTGAGAAAATATTTACAACTTTGAGGATCTTAGCAGTCTAGTTTGCTAAGTGGGACATTCACACGAAAAAAATGGCGGGGAAAACTCAATAATAATATTACTAAAAGGGAGAAAGTTCCTTTTGGGAGGATAGGAAGAATATTATGGCCTCACTTCTTTTTAGATATATTTTGCTAACTTTCTGTAAACCGAATTGGGTTGCTACTTGTTTAATAATTTTATGTCATACGTATAGCACATAGACAGCTTCACATGATGGTATATATAAAAGCCTAGCATTAACGTTCTTATTGCTGTAATATATATTGAACACATAAAATGTCGTGAAGTTGTCGGGAAAACCTGATGCTGCATGCTTTATGACGTCATATATAGTTATGCTGATTCCAACGTAGGCCGAACTTACCCCAGACTGTCTGTCCATTTGCCCAGATGTCGGACATGTTCGGCCTTCCAATCTTCCGACAGCAAAAAAAAGTAGATAATATGTCAAATAAAGACATGTTTGCCCGTTTGTTGCTATTTTATGAAAGACATGGACTTTTTCATTCATATATTTCTTCAAATGCCATACAGCCCAGCGGAACGACTTTAATAAAACTGTGCCGAACTTACCCCGGTCTCCCCTAAATCTTATCTGTTATATAGCCTTTTTGCCGAGAAATAACGACATTTGCAGTTATTGAAAATGTAACGTCATTTAGTCAATTCGTAATATTGTTATTTAACAGGGGGGAGAAGAAGAAAATCCAATATTTGAGATTAAGGAGAAGCAGGGGCAAATTGGGCCTATCTTAATCGAATCCGTTCTGGTTAGTATGGCATCTTTTAAAAAAAAAATGAATATATATATACAATTTGGAAGAGAAATTCCACACCTTTCATAAATAGAAAGAAAATGGCGAACACGTCCGGGGTAGTTTCGGCCCACGTTGGAATCAGCATGATTATGACGTCATAAATTAAAGTAGGCAACGTCAGATGTTCCCGCCACTGTCCATGTGTTTCCTTTGGCAAACCTACCCGAAATTCATATTTCAATCTTGCATATTGTATATGTATCATGTAGAATTGTCAATGTGTTACACTTACGACAGTTATAAATAAGGAGCAACTTGGTTAACCAAGAGTTTGCAAAACTAGTAAGGGGAGGTCTCCATTTACGTAATTTTATGATAAAGTTATCTACACCGTTTTTGTGTGCGTGTGTGGGTGTGTGTGAATGAAATGAACTGCTACGATACCCAAATTTTACTCAAGAACAAAAATATCATGTAGTCGGACATATCCTGGGTCCGTCCCATGAGCTTGCCGCGGTCTCCTCTACTTCAAGAATAGTAATACCAGGCGTTCCGGAAGGATAAGCGTCTTCTGGTTCATCGATGGCACCACTAATATATGCATGTAAATATAGGTCGATTCCGAGTACATCACATCCTGATAGCATGAAATGACAACGCAACAACAAGACACAATACTTATCATGATCAAAACATTGAAATGAACTATTTAACAATTAAGCCCTGCTTGGGACCATAATAATTCTCCGTAGTCTTCTTCAACCTGCATCTCTAGAAACCATGTATTGGATTTTGTTTTCTAAGCAGTCTACATGATCACGTTAATCCTATTCGGAACAATGTCTGAATCAACCCTGTAAACATCGTAGGTTGGAGATGCTACTGTAAAGATTGGGCTAAACGACTGACGTAACATGGTACACAGATCTTTATGAGAAACCTACAGACAAGTAGCTCTACGTGAGAAATTACCCGTGTCACCCGGCTCACACCAAGAAGTATCTTGCATTCGGTGTTGGATTGTGGTAACGACGTATTTGTGGACAAAATGAATTAAGAATACAATAAGCAAAGAGCAGAACTAAAACACTAACGTCGGAAGCGAGGTTACAGTAATAATTTAGTTATAGAACGGCAAAATACAGAAAATAGGCGGGATCAAGGGAGAATATCTTTCAAATAGGACCCTGAAAGGAGGAGCGGGTAGAGCACGTATGGTTATTGCGTTTTCAAAACGTCTGACCAATATTTCTCCCTCCCTTCACAGGTGTGTCTCCCGTTTTAGCCGGGAAAGATCAGCTTGTAACCCCCTAGGGAGAGATAGCCTCGTGCCGATTAGCACGTATTCAATTGTGGAGTCATTAAAATGTGTCATCGGTAATTGTGACGTCATAAAAAGTGAATGACGATATGCATACCCCACATGCGTTTTCGTTTACAAACATGGCAGACTACTGTCGTTGGAGCTGTGACTGAAATAATAGGATGGGAGAAAAATAATCATCCCCTACTTTGAGTGTGTAACAGAGAAATCTCCAACCGTCACGGTGATTTTTGTTGTTGTCTAACCCTCGGGTTAGACAACCAAAAAACATCACCCCACGGGCTGTTGATTTCTCTGTCACACCCTCAAGGTAGGGGATGATTATATTAATCCCATATGTACTCATATACAGCATCACCATTTGCTACAGAAACCAAACATTTTGGAAAAAAGTGATTTGTTAGTACGTGGAAAGCCGAAGAAAGTGTCAATGGAGGCATTGGAATTGATCAGTCAAGTCCCGGTTAGGAAACTACAAGTATTGAGAGTTTCGGACCAGTCCGTGGTAGGTGTATGTATGTAACATCCCTACTCCTAATAAGGTTACCCTCACCTTTAAGCTCCCAGAGAAAGTAAGTGAGCGTGTGAGCGTAACCCCTGGAGTATCGAAGTTTAACAACACAGTCTAGGAGTCGTTTCCATTCGCCCATTTACTAGTAAGTCTCGAAAAATATGCAACGGGTTATAACTCTTCCAAGACTATTTCAGATATAAATTATTCGTTTGAACAAGTTTTACAAGATGAGGAGTATTTTTTGACCGTGTCCACGAGTTTTTGAAGCAAGATCAATGACCCTTCACCAGATCTGGATTATATAGCCCATTCATCAACAAAAATGTTTATCATGTCTCCGCACATGCGCCTGTAAGCTCTAGTTGGAAGGATTACAAAATATTGTTAGGGTTGGAAAGTCTGAATTTCATAAGATGTTTCTCTTAAACTAATTTGTGGATAATGAGTTATTTAACTATATGAGCCTTCATGACAATTAACTTATAAACTTGTCACTAAGTTTGAAGATAATGTCACAATAATTTTTAATTTTATTACTCTAGATATTGATCAGACACTTTCCTTTTCAATTCCATAAAGGGACATAACTCAAATATGTTACAAGTTTGAAGATACCAGGTAATATGAAAATTTTCGCTTAAGATATTGGGGAGATACCTAAATGATTACAATATGTACAGATGTATACAAAGTTATTGATGTGCCTATAAGAGTGAACATCTAGTCTTGTCAATTATTTGGAATAATTTTGTATATCACCGAGAAGAGTTCACCACTATTCGGACTTTTAGAGTTTCTTGCACATTTACTTACTGTAGCAAAAAGTCATACCACAGACTTAGATAATCCAATTCCCTGGTCATACCAATTAAGACACTTTTAATAATATCCATTTTTACAAGAACAACTTCATCACTGATCAATCTTTGGACCTCTCCACTATCATCAGGGACCTTAATTTATAACCTTTTCCACATGAATACTTTCACAAGAATTACTGGGATAATTTTCAGATTTTTTTTAACCGAAAGGCCCACAAACAGGAAGGTAACTTATCAGTGTCTGTATACATTAGAAAATCAGTTGATCAATTTTCAAATATGGTAACCCAGCTTAGAAGCTATGAACATTCCTTAAGTATTGTCTTAGGTCCTAGGAATTAACCATTACTCTTGAATGGTCTTAAAATGTAACAGACAACGAATTTGTTTTTGTTTGATTTTAATTCATAAAATACATTCATTCAGTAACCATTCCATTCTTACATCCTCCAAAACATTACATGGAAACAACACCAGATTCATCTAAAAGGTCTGTTACATGTCTGCACTGCTGATCCCATTTCAGAAGAATATGCAGTGTCAGAAGAATATCCCTGGTACAGCTGTCATTTCAGATAACACATCAAGTTGTCTCCCCTTTTCAAACTTTTTCACATTCACTCACGAGTTGTTTAGTCAGTGTTGTTGTTGTCGTCGTCGTCATCAATTAGGATCCCCTAAAAACAAGACAGACACACTTTTAACAAATTATACACAGCTAACTTGAGTATATTACTATTTGAGAATAAATTTACTTTTGATATATGGAATTTTAAATAGTACTGCTAGGACCTTGAAACACTTTATGCCAGATATCATTGAAAGTGCATCTAGCTACCATTATTTCTATACCATCATTAGGTTTTTAAAAGATTCCACTAATAGACAACAACAAGATAAAAGGGGAAAATGAGTCCATTAAGGTCTATTTAAATGTAAACACACCATAATGATATGTAAATGTTTAATTGGTGCCTCACAAACTAAAAAATATAATGGTTGTTTGTTTCTACCTAAACATCCAGAAAAAATAGCAGTTAATCTTCACATTTTTTTTTTAATTCTAGTCATTTTGTTGTAGCTCTAGCTTTATCTACAACATTGGAAACATGTACGCTATCAATACCAAAGTATGCAATTTATCAAAGCATAGGTCTAAAGGATTTATTAGTTGTCAAATAAAGTGACACCGATCACACCAAAACAGTTTTTCCTACAACCAACGATATTATCATTACCGGTGAATATTTCACCTAAATGCTCCCTTTACGAAAAAGTAGTTCACATTTACAAAGCGTCACAGAGATACTTACACAATGATGTTGTTGATGGGAATGTGTATCAACTTAACGAAGAAACCAATGAAACCCATGATAGCAAATCCAATGGCTGTGGCTATGGCAATCTTCTGGAATTCTGTAACATTAGGATACAAAATGTGACCAACATTGCATAAACTACAATCCTCTTCACAGGAGAAATATACATGTGACACATGCATATGACAAAACATTATACTGTGTATAATCATCCATATACAGTTGTAGTATATTGTACCTTAATACAGGAATGTGCTTGTACCCTCCATCAAAATTATCCCTAGTTTACAGTTTCATAAACCATATTTTCACCATATCTCAATTTACAATATAACTTAACGCTTACACTGTCTAAATTTGCATGTTGTACTAAAAGTGAGGAGAAATAATGTAGTCCATTTCTGTTACCCAATCTTTTTGTTTTTCAATAACATATTGTTTATAAAATCCATAGTGTTACATGACTTCGTTTAAGAAAAACAAAGAAATCATAAAAAAATCAAGATTGTGTCACGCATAAACAGAATGGATTTGCAAGCTATTCAACAATATTTCAGTCAGGTACAATAACTTTTGTAAGGTCTATACTATAACCCGGTATTTTGTTTGCCAAAATCCAACTAACCTAGAAGGAAATTCCATACTCAAATTATTTTATTCAAAATGGAACTTTTCAAAAAAAAAATCATTTGTAATTTTCCAAATTAAATCAGATTGCTGTTTTTTTAACTTTTTAACTTTTTTTTATCTCAACAGTGTACAATGTCAATATCAAAGCCTACACCAAATCTAAATATTACAGCTGTAAAGGATTCATGTAAACCATTTTCTTTTCTAACATCAAATAATTTATTTTAACCTACTCATATACTTAAAACCCTGGATCTGGTTTAGTCAAGTACACATTATATTTCTTACCAATTATACACTCAAAGAGATTTTGTTTACCTTTCCTATCTGGCTTTGTGCACCTTTTGACCAGTCTGATTGAGTCCTTGGCAAACTGCTTTGCAGGCTCTACAATCTGCATTACCTGATCCATGTCTGTAGACAAGAGAAAATGATGCAACATGTATATATTATTACAAGTTTTATTATACATATGATAATACAGGACTATGTAAACCTCTCTTTGGTACGACTATGTTATCTAATGTTAGAAGTTGATTTACCCATTCCTATTTAGGAACCATTTCGCTAAATATTGTGAATATACACAAAATAAGAATTGATCGACTAAAGCAATATGTGTTATTTATGTATTGCATCACAATTATTGCTTACTTCAACCAGAGTCGTGAACCACGGGAATTAAGGTACCTTACAAATGTCTAAAAATACACATATATCCAGTGTAGCATAGAGTATTTTAGATATTTGTAACTAACCCCTGTGAGTGAACCAGTACATTAAGGATGTTTTAATTTGATACACGGAAAACTGACACGAGTCACAATGGAGAAGAACGAACTGTTAAGTGTCTTGTGTGTGTTTTCAATTTCATGCAGATAACAAAATCTTTTAGGCTCAATGATATCACTCAGATATTCATTATAACTCAGATAATTTGTCAATATTGTCAAATTAAAATCTTCGTTTTACAGCCTTTGTATTTTATGCTACGAGTACTAAATAATTATATACAAAATAAATCTAAGTCCTTGATGTTACATACTGCAGTAAAGTATTGTTTGCGCTGATATAGGCCTACCCTGTAAATTGCGAAAGGACAACTTATTAATTTGATAATTCAATACCCGGTCACGGTGATTTAATTTTGTAAAACATATGGCATGGCCAATGTAAGATGTTGCCTTTCCACAACACCAGATCGGATAATTCCCAACTAATTCTTCAAATCAATCAGCCCGTCTTTAACACTGAACGCCTTAATTATCAACAATGTGATTTAGGGAGTTGACCGATCAATTTAAACTATCCAAGACCGAATGAAGTGACACGTTGCACACCAGTTCTAAGGCAGTAAGGCAGGTGTACTAGTACCGGTATTAAAAGCTTGGGTAAACAATAGCTGGTAAAATCTGGTTGAATATGATCAGAGTTATCTTTTCGACAAGTTCTACACCTAAATATGGAAAATAAACTTACTTGTTGTGGTAAATCTCTTAAAATGACGACGAGTACACGGTAAGATGTCAGACTACGGATGTGCGTCGTGTAAAGGGCTGGATGTTGCGATTGAATCTGATTGGTCTATAACGCGTACGTCAAGTAGGTATGGGGAAACAACTCTGCATACAATCTAGGTCGCGCACTCCTAATTCGGCCAATCAAAATGTGGGAATATAGCTCTATATAATAATGGGACTTGATGTATCTATTCTTTAATATGTAAGTTCCTCGTATTATAATAGCAAATATAGGAAGTTCTTAGGTTACGAAGTGTTTCACTTGTGATGGTGCATTATCAGCAATGAGTACATATATATGTGTAGGCCTATTTCAAGGTATTTCAGACAAAATTACTCAAATTTCACTTTCAACGATTTAGGAGAACTTTGTCCAAACTTGAAGCCGATTTTTTCCCCATTGGCTACGGTTAAATTTTATATTTTTTTCGGTGTCGCATATCAGATGAGTTGTATACAGAATCATTATGAGTTTGATGAATATTGAATACCTTTCCACAAAATAACCAAACACACAAACCAAAAACCAGACGCTTGTGAAACGTTTTGATAGAATTTCAAGGTTTATTTTATTTTCAAAATTGTGAAGAAACATATCTTCGAAATTTTTTGTTCGCTAAGGCCTTAAAATTGGGAAGCTTTGATTATAACAAATGGCACGTGATTAATTATATATATCTGCATATCGTGTTTTAGTACTATATCATATGGTACATGCAGTTCCTTGACAAATGATCATAATAGTACGGAACTTATATTACAGATTTAGAAAAATAAGAGCAGAAGATCACTCGGATGGTATCACTGTCCTCTGCAATCACTCACCGAAACGTCAACAATAATCAAAGATTTGAAAGATTAAGGAACGAATACTATGTTCACATCAATTTCAACACAGTAATTAAGGTAACCAATTTTGACTTTAACAGGAAATCAATGTTTCAATCCAGTTTTTATGCACAAATTAATCTAAATCACTGTAAAGGAAATAATTTATAAACTTGACATGCAGAACTAATTCAAGATTTTACTTTGGCTCGAGGGTAAATTATGGACACAATATCTGATTCCGTGATTGATTTCTGATGACTTGACTGATATTGCCTGTAGTGGTGTAATCAATACGATTGATCACTGCCTGACAGGACAGGACCGGGGGTCGTCACACTGAAAGTAAAACAACTGTCTAGCTGTGGGTCAGGACCGTCGTACTGTCACTTCCGGCTTGTTGTCCGTATCCTGGTCATTATATACTATATAGATGCAATGTAAGAAAAAAATGAATATCTTTTAGATGCATTGCTAATTCCTTTTCAATACAATAAACTCACGTTCATATTAGAATTGTTTACACAAACAGGACGATTTAATAAGAACGATAACGAAATACTTTTAATAATTAAGCAATGCATTTACAGTTCTAGATGTAACAATAAAATGTTGAATAACAACACTGTTATTTTTAAAATCAAGGACCATTACTCTGTACAACGTTATATTGCAACTGCTAAAGGTAAATACTATATGCGGAGATTTACTGCATACTGGGAAAAATGGATGCGGCTGATAGAGCTTGTGGATTAATTTTAAATATAAGTGTACTTATAATTATATATACACAAACTTACACACATATACACATTGTTCATGTATTGAATATTTCAAATATATTATTTTATAAATTAGTACAGTACTCTGGCAATATATTTTGCTGATTCTGTAAAGTAATATATTTTTAAGTACTATAGGAATATAAGTCAACATCCCTGTCTCTGGTATCTATCCCTAGAATTCATTAATATAATATTTTTGCAACATGTATCTATGCCTATAATTCTTTTTCTTGTTCATTTCTTCTTTCTTCTTTCCTTCCTTTTTCAACAATATTATATATTATATATATTGCCCGATTCCCATTGA
>JAUMHH010198790.1:0-12263 GCA_032359455.1 Chlamys rubida | reverse complement strand
TACAGCTCTGTGGCGACATTAAATGTTACAGCTCTGTGGCGACATTAAATGTTACAGCTCTGTGGCGACATTAAATGTTACAGCTCTGTGGCGACATTAAATGGTACAGCTCTGTGGCGACATTAAATGTTACAGCTCTGTGGCGACATTAAATGTTACAGCTCTGTGGCGACATTAAGTAACACGTGATGTTGTCCACGGGGATCAGCCTGTAGAATCTTGGTTTCGGTGGTGGAGGAAATCGGGAACACCCAGCCTCGGGATCCGTCAAAATTGCAAATATATACTGATGATATTTACTCAGACATTGACAGAAGCTAAGCTGCTGTTTTAAAATTTAGTTATTGTTATATGTATGTGAACAAACTATATAAGCAAATTCGCGCAATGAACTGTTAGTAAAAATGAATGGGTTTATGGTGATGTGTTTTTTGTTTTTAGCGAGCATGATCCATATAAGTGAGACCACATTTGACATCCTTAACGACCTTGGGGGCTACGTGATGGAGCTACGGACTGACGACCTGGTCAAGGTAAAATAATAATGGCATTTTATTCCCGTATGATTTTTCAAAGTCCCCACTCTGCACACTACCCGCTATGTGGCACTTTTTACATTAGCAAAAAACTACTTAAACCTTTATGAGTACCATGTCTGGTATAAGTCTGTCCAATTAGTGTGGTTTTGTTTCACAGTGAAATGAAATATGTGAACGTTTAATTGTCACGCTGTTTTTTTTTTATTTTCATGCTGCATATAAAATTAATATTCACGGTATAACCGGGCAGAGATGTTTAACATTTACCTTCCGTACATATATATAGCTTTACTATGGAATTTACTCTAAACTTACTAAAGTACATGTACAGCTGTGTTGTAAATAAATGTGCTGATGTATCTACGCCGTATAAATTCTACTTTTACACAGATCAACAAACCTTTACATGGTCTTGCTAGAAAGTGACAAAATAAACATCGCGATGTGTTTAAACACACAGTGAACACGTAAACAGATGTCAATTCAATTAATTGTGGGTTTTTTCTCATCCAAACAAGATAGTGTAAGAATCGAACTGCAAATATACAAAACACAAATCAAAAATATTTATTAGTATTATAATGTTTCTTAAGCATGTTGCAAGCGACCTTCCTCAGGCCAAAAGATTTTTTTTAAAGAAAAAGACCCCTATAGCACAAAATGTTCGGTCCATAGATAATAATATATATCTTACATGTCGTTTAACGGTGTATTTTAAAAACTTTCGAAAACAATTTCCTAAGTAAGAGATGCAAGCACAATAAAAAGAGAAATGTACCTCATTTTCAAGTGTGTTACAAATCTAACAAAGACAGGGTTGCCTAGAATAGTGTTGTCTCTGCCTGTTTCGATCTCTAGGATATAGTTATTTATTCTCAGTTTTGTAAACGGTTGTCTGTGTTCTAAATTTAACAACGAAAAAAATGATTCCTCTCTATCTTAATTCATACCTTAACTGTATAGATTAAGATTAATAGTGTTACGAATTGTATGAAATGATTGCTATGCAATTACCTTGTAGACCGACCCCGTGCTGATGTCCTCCTTTAGAGGTATCGTGAGGACATATTGGTTGATACGGAAGGAAGGGTTCTCCCCAGATGACGTGTACCTATCCTCGAGGGACAACACACCCGATTCTGAAGATAATCACCATAAATAATAATGAAGTAGTCTACAGAAGAAACGGCGAAGTCCGAAGAAGCAATGGTGATGTCTACAATAATAATGACGAAGTTTACAGAAACAATGATGTTGTCTACAGAAACTATGACGAAGTTTAGAGAAACAATGACGATATCTACAGAAACAGTGACGATGTATACAGTTACAATGACGATGTCTACTGTAACAATGATGATGTCTACAATAACAATGACGATGTCTACAGTATCAATGACGATGTCTACAGCAACAACAACAATAATGATGCCAACAGTAACAATGACGATGTCTACAGTATCAATGACGATGTCTACAGCAACAAAAACAATAATGATGCCAACAGTAACAATGATGATGTCAACAGTAACAATGACGATGTCTAAAGTAACACTGACGATCTCTACAGCAACAGTGATGATGTCAACAGTAACAATGACGATGTCTACAGCAACAACAACAATGATGATGTCAACAGTAACAATGACGATGTATACAGCAACAATGACGATGTCTACAACAACAACAACAATGATGATGTCAACAGTAACAATGACGATGTTTACAGAAGCAATGACGACGTTAACATAAACAATGAGGATATCTACAGAAACAGTGACGATGTCTTCAGTAACAATGACGATGTCTACAGAAACAGTGACGATGTCTACAGTGACAATGACGATGTCAACAGAAACAATGACGATGTCTACAATTACAATGACAATGTCTGAGACAAACGTTAATGCACACGCGGCCACAGTTATGGATCTAGATGTTATATACGCGCTAGTCCTGATAGTTTGACGAAATCGAAGTCACAATCCACATTGTAACTAAGTATTATTTTTTGTAGTTTCACGACAGCGATAAGGAAATATTATGATGGTAGTATGTTGAACAACGTTGAAACCCATACTCGCATCGATCACATAATTATAAAAGCCAGACCTTTTTCCATATGAAAAATTAATAAGACCAGTTTTGCATATGAATCTCATTTTTTTCTTTGAAAATTTGGTAAAGAAATTGAATAAATCCTTGAAATACCTGCTAGAAAAATTGCTATTAAATCCCGGGATTTGAAAGAAACAAGAAGACAAATGTGATGTTAAATATTATAGGTTATTACGATTATACATGATAAGTGATATATTAGGGTGGCATACTCCTAAACATCCTTATACACTCCTACTGTAATATATCTATATTACCTCACTGTAGTTATGTCTGGTCTCTACTTTCCGTTATAACATTTCTATATTATATCACTGTAGTTATATCTTATCTCAACTCTTCGTTACTACATCTCAATATTATATCACTGTGGTCACGTCTGGTCTTAATTCTCCGTTATAACATCTCTATATTATAACACTGTGGTCACGTCTGGTCTTAATTCTCCGTTATAACATCTCTATATTATAACACTGTAGTAACGTCTGGTCTTAATTCTCCGTTATAACATCTCTATATTATAACACTGTAGTAACGTCTGGTCTTAATTTTCCGTTATAACATCTCTATATTATATCACTGTAGTCACGTCTGGTCTTAATTCTCCGTTATAACATCTCTATATTATAACACTGTAGTCACGTCTGGTCTTAATTTTCCGTTATAACATCTCTATATTATATCACTGTAGTCACGTCTGGTCTTAATTCACCGTTATTACTTCTCAATGTTATCTCACTGAAGTGACGTTGGTCTTAATTCTCCATATATCTTCAAATTACTGCTATATTTAAAAGAGGAATGTCATAATATCAGTCTGATCGTCTAACACGGACTGGAGGCCAGAGGAAACCAATTTCCCGTGTTTGATTCTGTGTTGTGACCATTCAACACCGGTGACCAACAGACCAACTCATGCAACAATTAAACATACCATTGAGAATCAGAAGAATCTAATAGAAAAGTATCGTGTCTCCAATGTACCTTTGAACCAGCTCTACACTATTTATATTCATAGTATCGTCTCGTGGTTGAAAACCGTAGAGAAAAGTTTGGGGATTAAGCGGAATACTGTCACTTAGAGCAGAGAGGGAGTTGAGGAAAATTTGTCTTTGGTAAGTATAAAGAGGACAGTGGGAGAAAAATGATCACAGTCTCCAACAATGGAAACCACATATACACGTAGGGCTATCTTTTAGATGGGAATTGAACAAACCTGAAATCAAGTTTCTGGCAGAATTTCTCAATAGTGTATAGTGCTATACTAAATTTTCTATCACCCTGGTATTTGAAAAAGGTATTACATAGGGGTTGGGCATCAATAACAGATGGACGTGAGCATTCCTTTTTGAGAGCTCTAAGAGATGACTTGTTGGGAAACACACAGGAAGGATTGTTCCATTCTGACATAAGTTTTCGGGAAAAAGCTGGTATTGTATAAATGTGTCCTCGGAATATGAACATCAAATAGTCTATAATGTCGAAAATTGTCATTTTTATAATTATTGATATAGGGTTGAATTAATTCGGAGACATGGGATTTACATTTGTTGTCCAAAATCTTAAAAAATGTAATGTTTTGATGCAAATGTCTTCTTTTACTTAGTGTAACAAGGACAGTTTCTCTATATAAATTATGATAGCTAGTTCCCGGTCTTTAACCTTCATTGGGGGATTGGTCGAGTGGTTAACACTTCGGCCTTCCACGCAGGCAGCCGGGGTTCGATCCCCGAAGTCGTACGCATGGAATATTCAGAGAAAGTGTTGTTCGCCTGCCCACACAACTCCAACAACCCAGGTGGATTATAGAATGGTCTGGGGTGGATGCTGACGGTATCTGTGCTGTTGCATTCAAGTGAGGTGGCACTTAATAAATAGATATTTTCATTAAATCATCATTTAACATATCAACAGCTTCCTGTCTGTTTCCCTCAATCAAGGCGTACAGAAACGTATTGTCAGCAAATAGCTTGATATTAAAAATCAATGTCATTAACATACAAAAGAAATAGGTATGGCCCTAACACTGACCCTTGTGTTACCCCTGCTTTTTAGACTTTCCAGTTAGATTTGAATCCATCCAAAACAACTCTCTGTCACCTGTCATTTAGAAGAAAACCATTTCAATATATTATCACGGGATTCATCTTTTTTCAATTCAAAAATCAAACCATCATGCCAAACTCTGTCAAAGGCTTTGCTGATACCACAGGTATCACAGAAAACCTTATTTCTTCATGGCGTCAATATTACATCCATATACAATATCTAGCTTTGCAATTGCATTGTCTGCATTCATGGAAGCTTTTTTCAATGGCTTTATCATTAAATGACGTCGAACCCACCTAGATTTGACAGGTTTTTACATCATGAATTGCTCCTATTGGCTATCTTTATCTTGTCTTACCGTTCCGATTTTGTCTTTGTGTAGTGACGCTGTAATATTTTTGTTGTTTGTTAACTGTGAAAATAACAAACATCAGTAAAACATAAACACCTTTTATCATACTATTATGTCTTTAAGATGTTATAGAATCATTGTATAATTATGTAATGTTTGCTATCTAATAAAAATGTTGAAACTAAGCAAACGTGTCCACGTTTTGGAGGTATTTGTAACCTGGTGTTGATGGCGTCGGTCGTACATTATGTTTGTAGTAATCTCCCATTACGGATTACTAATTCATACCTAAATATAATTGACATTTAGTTGCTATTTAGTCATCCGTACGTTTAAATGAGTAATGTTTACGTAAGAATAAATTATGCAAGTGCATATTAGTAACGTGGCACCAGTTGCTCGAATGTCGCTTAACCTTAACCTGTGGTTAGTGAACTTTAACCAGTGATTAGTGAAAGAAATCGCTTGTTGCCAAAAAGTAGCAAGGGCGTTTAAAGCAAACTTAATAATAATAATAATAATAATAATTCGAGGTTATTATATACCGCTTTATCACAACCTAGTTCGTAGGTCGTCTCATAGCGGTTCACAAATTATTATCCGTGGTTGTAGGGCCTTTGCAACCAGTCAATACCTTTCTCAACTCCCTTGGGAGCATACAGCCGGAGCTGCCATTTCGGCGCTAACAGCTAGCATTCAACAATTCTAGCACTGCCCAACCACGTACTCATTTACAGCTGAGTAGACTGGAACAAGCGGAGTAAAGTATCATGCTCAAAGATACAACACATTGCCGTGCCATGGCGCGAACCCGCAACCATTCGGTCACGAGCCCGGCGTCCTACCACTGGACTACCGTGCTCGAAAAACGCCCCATGGCGCTTATAAACATATGTTAACAGAAATGTCTGCCATATAAGCTGCGGGCTATCTGCCGGTGCGGGCTATCTGTTAACATTTTTTACATATGCTGCTAATTTGAGGCTGTGCGGGCTATACAGTGTAGCCGGATGTCCACAGGGAATTACGGTAACAGTCTAAAAACATTCAAGTTATCTTGTGAGGACAAAACGTGTGCCCAATGGACGGTCCCATATGGTAGTAACGCTGGAGTACTAACAAGGAGAATATTTTTGAGTCAATAAAGCAAGTCCTACTAACATGATGATGGAATATTTGTACATGTGATACCTCAGTGGCTGTAGTAGCCAATCAGATGTCATTATCATGCATTGTCACAGTAATTCTATAAAGATAACATCTTGATGAATCAAAACGGTGCGTTTACACTGGTTTTACCTTGGTCTCTTTCATTTGTACAGAGTAGCGTACAAACAGTTTGGACGTCTCGTCCAGCTCGGGTTTCTCCTCCTCATCCTCTTCTCCTTCCCCAGACGAGCTCTCCAGCTTAGAAAGTTCCTGCAATTTATCAATGTTTCCTAATCATCCCGAAAGTCTAGAATTGCTATCAGGAATGAATTTCAAATATTTCTTTTCATTAATTAGTTTGTAAATGCATGGTCAATCACAAAAATTCTTTTTGCAATCAAATGCAGGATGGTTGAATCAGAAGAATCAGACAGATGGGTGTTTTTAAATCCTTGAACTTTGTGATATTTTGCTTTATGTCTAGACTTACCTCCTCATACACGGACCACTGTGTGGCGGAATCGGGACTTGAGAAGACGGAGAATGCCTTCAGACTCTGACCTATTCCACACAACGCCTAAAATTTTAAAAAATCAAAAAAATGAGAACCTCTTAAACCAAGTTATGGACTCTCCTTTCTTCTGCAGACATGATGCATGTTGACTAAATAATGACACTTTAACTTTTGCAAATGAATTCTGGTGAACAGCCGAAGTAATAGGAGATATATAAATGACAATAATTTTGTTGAAGCATGTATAATGCTATAATACAATTAAATTTCTATTCTCAAGAAACATACCTGACATTTTTTTCAACTTGAAGAGCTTCATTCAGAGTACATTTACAAAAGCCTTTGTTCAGAATGACTTGAGATTTTACAAATCGCTCCAAACAGCTGATAGATAAATTATTACTACAGTTGTCTGGTACATTCTATCATCCTTACCTTAGCCCTCAGCTTGGGGATGCCTGCTGCCATATTGTGAGCGTCCACAAACTTGAGCATGGCATCTTCTATAACTGTCCTGTAATGGAAAACAATGAAAACAGATGAATATCTGAACACGTTAATACCTGACAAACATGTTGAGAAATCTGACGTAAATAACAAAAAGAATATACAAAAAAGTCATAAAAACTAGCTTTAGTGTATTACAGAACAAGTTTTAAACCAATAAGGTTTCCGTGTATAAACATGTAATTATTAAGATATTATAGATAATATATGTTTTATTTTAAAATCGCATGCTTCATCATTTTATGTTCTTTTTGAAGAAAATTTGGTCTATGGTCTGCTTTCATCTGTATTCTACTTAGGATTATTAAGTGTAACTGGGTCGTACTTTGTGGTGTCCACCCATTCTTTCTCCATGTGTGTGTAGGTAGGTGTCTCTCTGATGAAATCCTCCACCATCTGTCAACAGAAAAAAACACTCAGTAAAGTTGTTAGTATGTATGACAAATTTAACAGATTTAATTTGAATCTGTGAATGGACCCTCTAGTTTGAAATTTAATTTTTGATAGTTATAGAAAAAATTATATTAAGGGATAGAAGATAACTTCATGAATTATATAATGCATGAAAGGAAGTTTTTGTTTCCAAATATCCATCTGCCACAAAATTTTATTTTACCTTTCATGGTAGTAGCCCATTATTTATCAAGACAGTCAACTCCATAAACCTAACAATTTCCATCCCACAATGTAACGTGGTACAGTGCAATATCAAATTTGTATACAGTACCAAATCAAACTTTTAAATTTTTTATAATTAATTACCTCTGACAATTTTCTTTCACCTCTGCCACATACATATTTTAATACACTTAAGATGTCCAGGTTACCTTGACAACCTCTGCCACATACATATTTTAATACACTTAAGATGCCCAGGTTACCTTGACAACCTCTGCCACATACATATTTTAATACACTTAAGATGCCCTTGTTACCTTGACAACCAAACCCTTCCGGATATCCTCAAGCTGGGTCTCTCTAGCCTCCTTAGCGTGTTCCTGGAAGATCTCCAGCATCACCGTCCCACAATGCACCTTGATATCGGCCAATTCTCGCTGGATTGGCAGACTCAAGCTCCGCAACTGTACAAATTTAAAGTATAATTATAAATACAGATAACTGAAGTAGAAAGTTTTGATGATAATTATTGCCCTTATCCAGAATATATCAGGTATATATATTCTAGACATTTGTTTAGGAAATAGAAGTGTCCAGTTAACCACTGATAAACATGTAGAAATATCTTCTGAGAGAAGCGTTTGTTGTGAGGATTATATTTCAGTAAGTTGTGCCTATTAGTTCTAGTACTTTCATTAGGAAATATCAGCTAACTTGTGTGATTATGGTCAGGTGTTGTTTATTATTCTTTTTTCAATGTAGTTCAATAGAATAGTGTTGTTTGATAGGATGCAGTTAATAGTGTTTCATATGATGTTGTTGGATTGTTTTGAGCTTTTTTATTTTTCTGATTGAAATTATTGTAAAATCTAAATACAAATTGCAGTTCAAAATTATTGTATTATTTCCTTTTTGTTTAAAATTATCATATGATCGTTGTTTTAAAATGTTATTATATACGGAACCACCATACCTCCTGTAGAGATGACAGCGTCTGGATGTCCCGGTACACCTCCTCTGCTATGGCTACAGCCTCCCGCAGTACACCCATTGACTACAAACAGGGACGATAACAGTCAGTACACCCATTGACTACAAACATGGACGATAACAGTCAGTATTTTTCAGCTGTAAGACTTTGGAAATTAACCTTGTTAGGTTAGTCAGGTAATACAGGTAATATCTAATAAAATATATAGTCTAATCAAAATGGCGTATGTTATTTTCTTTAAATATAGAATCATTTCATTCTCTAATTGTAATCAGAGACTGATTTTCTATATATAGAGAATTACATTTCCTCAAAAGCAAAACTAAGTATGCACTTTGGGAAAGGTTGACATCAGGGAACTTATAATAAAATTTGTAGAAATGAACCTGGTTGGACAATGTCATGTAAATAATCAAATTTGCTCCAATCTTTGTGACAGAGGGACAGAAATGAAGACCTCTTCGCCGCCATTACCTGGAGGTAATAAGTATGCAGGACTTCTTTTTCTGAATTGATAGACTTCTTGGCCATCTTGAGTAGGATATCAGCATGGTCCTTCATGATGGGTAGGACCTCTCGTTTGTAGCCTAGCTTTACCAGCTTGTCACAGGCACCCTCGTATTTCTGCGCAAATAAATACAGACAACTAAGGTCATCTCTCCTACACTCAAGGAGCATAAATTACAAGTTTTTTTCCTGCTAAAATGGTGAAATGGTGTAATACTTAGGTAGAATAGGGTTCTACAGTCTATTCCAACAAAATTTAAAATCAAGCATTTCTGAAAAAGAAATCTTCTATCTAGGTTACTTATAAGCATAAATCGTGTACTAATGAACAGGAAAATTAATTTTGAACAAGTACAATACTAGATGTATACACAAGAATATTTAAAATTTCATTTAAATTTAAGTTTCTTGAGTTTTCCAATGGCAGCTTTAAAAAGCTATTAAATATGATAATAACAGTGAGGACAGGTATATTTTGTTCACACTCCAAAATCCTAGGAAACCAAATAAATTTAGAAACACTAGTACTGTTGTTTGTAACATTTTTTTTACCTCACAGATACCGAGTAGTTTCCTCATCACTTTTGGCTCGTTAATATCCATATCTTCGTCAAAGATCAGCTTGCCCTGCACAAATGCCAATCTGCCAAACAGCAAGGTGTCAGAAAATCAATAAGTTACATCTCAATGATGGCACATCCAATGGAACAATCAACAAGCTATTTATCGTCCTAGATTATCACAATTGTTACTCTCAAGTCAGTTATACCAGCAAGTTTGAGGAAAACATTCAAATGTTTATAAAGGAATCATATTCGAATGAAAATAACTATATAACATTTGACCTTGGACTTTAATGCATAAAGTGAGATATTTTTGTTTGCAATTTTAATGGATCTTACTTTCTAAAGTGCCCTAAAGAGTGAAAACGGTTTAATACATATTATGGGTATGATCAAATTGAGTCATCGAACCACCTACCTGGCTTCCAATGTAGAGATGATGAACTGGGTCACACTGATCCTGTTGGGGCGCTCATCAGCAATTCTTAGGAACTCGTTCAGGGCATGCACCAGAATGCCCCGGGCCTGTCAAAGAAGAAGACAAAAATTACAGGAATTTGATGAAAATAAGCAATAGACTGAATGTATTTTCATTAAAATTATCATATAAAACATGTGCTGTGCTTTGTCACTGAAGATACTTACAATCCTCACAGAATTCCTGTTCTCATAGTCCTTCAACGTAGCATCCACCATCAGCATGGTGGTCTCGTACCAGAACATCTCATCCCCGTGGTAAATATTCTGTAAAACATTTAACGTCCAATTGTTATCTACAGTTGGAAATGGGACACAAATTATAATGACCTTTCAAGGCGATAGGAATCATTGTAGAAAAGTAGTGTTAATACAGATAGTTATAAATCTATTGTCTCAACATTTGTTTGTAACTAAGAATTTGAAAAGTCTTCTTGCAGACTAATACCATGCAATATCCATCATCAGGACTCTATAGTACGTAGTAACTTAAGTAAGTGTGAGTGTGGTGATCTCAGATAAAGACATCAGAATCTGACCTGTGCCTCGCGACAGAAGTTAAAGGCCTGTCCATACTGGGCTTCAGCGAGAGCCAGCTTCCCGAACAGGAATAGGGTCCGGGCCTGAAGCTGTTGGTCATCAAATGCCTGCAGAGAAAGAAGTTTGGTCTATGTTATCATTTTTCAACAATTTGTCAGGTAAAATGGAGAATGGGCCCTGTAGATCAAATGCATATCTTTTTTCCTCCTGTAATATACCTCATTTTCAAACTTTATAAACATGAAGAAATTTTGATATTGTATATTGACATTTTGGGCTTCATTTGAATCATAAACTCATCATAAAAAGTTTAATGTTGACATATCTATTATATAAGTTAACTTTCTTACTGTTGAAAGCCAGTTTTCTATACACCCTAGGCCTGTATTACACTGACTTACCACTGCGGCTTTGTGCACTTCGTCCAGATACTGTCTAGCTGATTGGTAGCCACACTGTAACAAAATGTCAATTAATTAAATCAAGTGAAATTAAATTATTCATACAACTATTCATTTATTAATAATAACATTAAAATTAATTAAGAAAATATCAATACTCAATCATCTTGGTTTGCAGTGTCCTTCAGCTTTTGACCCTGTACTGACCTGTCTGATGAGGAGTTCGGCCATGTTTTGAACCATTACTGACCTGTCTGATGAGGAGTTCGGCCATGTCAGCCCACACGTCGCGGAAGGTAACGGCACTCAACACTTTTCCCAGATGAGATGTTAGCGGCTGATCCTCACTCTGTAACAAGTATGGTAATGATTGCAGCTACATTTGGTACTTAATTAACAATAGATGTAGAATTGATTATTTATCAAGGAAAAACTTGTCAGAATTCTTAATAAATGTATTACCCAAAAAGATGACTTCAATTTTTTTTATTGAGTAACGTATAGAAAAAGTTGTTTACTAATGTAAGAAACATGAGGTAAATACATGTTTGTAGTGTCATGTCATCTGCTTGCTTAAAGACACCTCAGATCAGTTAACTACAAGTTGCCTTTACTATCACAATTCAATTGTGTTTGAGTGATGTTAAACCTATAACAACCAACCTTGGTGTCGATGGAGGACTGGCCGGGACGAGATATGACAGACTTCCTCGTCTGACTTTGTGTACTCTCCGCAGCCAGATTAGCCAGCGACTCCTTCACTCTCATCTCCTCCCTCACGACCTGTATCTGTCTCTCCTTCCACTGGCCGATCTCATCACGGGACCTAGGGTTAAACAATCATCTCAATGTATCTGTCACACAGGTACAACACAGTATAACAGGGGTTAAACAATCATCTCAATGTATCTCTCATACAGGTACAACACAGTATAACA
>JAUMHH010198779.1:0-13528 GCA_032359455.1 Chlamys rubida | reverse complement strand
TTTTCCCATCGCATAACCTCACAAAAGTCACCAACATTTGCCGGATGTTGACAGCAGACGACGTAAACAAAACAGCATGCGGCAAAAAGCGCGTGAAAAAAGTCGTCTGGTCAAGGTTCATCTTCTCGCCCAATCAAAACTACGGAAGGTCATATACCACGTGTGGTGTATAACTCATATCTATTCAACAGTCTGCATGTGTATACAATGATCTGAGAGTGGAATAACACATCGTATTGTGGTAGAAATAAAGGTAATACACATGGTGGTGTTATTACACATCATATCAGCATGAGTATATGCTAAATATATGTTATCCCTTGAAATATACTGCAATTAAACAGTAATTAATTAACTCGTCATATTAATGTTTACCTGTAATGTCTCGCAACGCATACAAACCAGTCATGCACCTATATGTAATTGTTGGTGAGAATAGATAGGTGTGTTTATTGCAGACTTTTATGAACTTTTCAACGCTCTACTTACATAAAGTACATTATGTAAATGGCGCCAGAAATCTGTAGAATTACCTGTAAGACCAGATAGAACAGTTTCTCCTGTTGATTTATTGAGTGACCTTAGATTGTATTGCCTCTTTACTTTTGAAGCTGTATTATTGCGTGCATGTTATCATGGACCAAATGGAACTTTTAAGGTTGACTTGAATGGTTACATTCCAAGACATTCCAAGACAAACGGTATATGGTCATATAGTCTTCATTGATTCCCATACCCAGCGATTCTTAATGCCAAAATGCCAAATGATGTCACAATTCCTTCATCCATCCTTAAGAAGTAGTGTTTTAAAGATCAACCATTATTTCTCTTTGGGCATTACATGTTTGCATCATCACTCCATTTAATCAAATTCCGTAGAAACATTGAAGATTACTAAACTCAAGGTTTTTTGTTTAGGTTCCTCTGCATTTGTTTGTGAGTTAGGTACCTTTGATTTGCACAATCTCTAAACTTAAATTATACAAAGAAAACATGACGGACTTGAGGACAAAGGATGGACGCAGCGCTGCGCAACGCCATTTTCTCACTTGGCCCTCAGGACCTTCTTTTCATCTATCATAAAATAGATTCGATTTTTAACAACCGCTGCATGAATTTAGGAAACAACGTTGTGGTTATGTGCTCATTTCATTTCAGGGGACGCCTCTAAAGAATGAAAAAACTCAGCGAAAGACAAATAACACATAAGTTAATACGTCAAGAAAACAAGAGAAACTGATGATGATGTAATTGCTAACACAGCATTAGATGGTAACCACTTACAGCGATTAATGTGTTCTTTCTGTTGGTGTCTCATAAGTGTCACTTAAACGTTTCCTTAAACTGTATCAACCAGTAAACGTCAAAACAGGCTGTGTCAAGCACAATCTCAGGTTAAATGTACAGGATGTAGTTATTTATCAAAAATGTTAAGGTGAAATGTTATTTGCACATTATTTTTAATTATATTTAATGAAGCAACTTTGTCACCTTAGTACTGCCAGTTCATGTGTACTGCATAATATTAATGAAACTGTTTTTATCTTCCTTCAATATTACTCATTTTGACATTGGGTGTATACAATATTAAAATGATAAGTCGCCTTACTTAGGTAATCAAGTAAACATTCAAAGTTAACACCTAATGCTGGTAATTGAAAAACAAACGCAACTTCGGAGACACACTTTAAATAACGACTGGCAAATATATAACGGACTGACAGAATGAGAAATCATTTTTTTATTAAAGACCTTGGGAATCTTACTTTAGCATGTACATATTTACCATAAAATAAAGGTTAATAATGATCATATGAACCATAAACCTCAAGACAACGTTTCCAACAAACCACACACAACTTGGCTCATAAACGTAGTAAATTATAAATATGTTGTTTTTATATTAATACATTTTCAACATTTGCAACCAATGGTCGCATCGAGATCCTGGCAGTGATAATTGTAGAAAGTTAATTGGAATAACTTACTACGCATTTTCAAAACCGAAATGATCATCTAATATGGATTTTTTTCCCGCGTACGTTTTGTTGAAACTAAACGAAAGACATACACAGCTGGTAGCAAATGTATAGTATGGCTGTTTGTCCTCCTATAACTCATCCGTGATGTTGTGGTCGAAAAAGGTGCTAAGATTATTGATTGCATTTAATATGTATTGAGGCAAAAATTAAATGTATTGATGACACAATTAAGCCGATATGTATCATATATAGCAAGGTCACCGTACCTACTTAATTGATAATATGCTAGATTTCTTTCGCTTAATTTAATTATTTGAAGATTAGCTTTATGGTAACACAATATATAAAGATTATGAATTTTCAAAACATAACATGCAGTTGTGTCAAAAAGAGGCCATTTGTGATTTTGGTCCCCCACTGTTCGCCCTCGGAATGGTCGTCAAGCTTATCTTAATTTCATGTCAAATGATAACGACATAACCCCAAATAATGTATATGCAAAAACGTTATCAGTGATACATGTAGCTACCAGAAGGCCCAAACTGGTACCACTCATTTGATCAAAATCCGTCAAGAAATGGAAGAGTGTTACAAGCCTGAACCGGGAAGGACATTTATGTGGTGCGATGTAAAGGGACGGGTAACACTATTTGACATCAGGAAATGACGGGAAGAGGAGATTCAAAAAAGGAACACAACTGCAAATTATCATATTCAGCCTTCAGTAGGATTTATTATTATCATAATGTGTTTTACAAAATTACAAAAAAATCCCAATACTGTACACGAAAGCTCATCATAAAGTTTGATATGGTTAACTGCAATGTTATATTTAAGTTCCACACATAGGTTAACAGATGACGTTTCAATAAGTACAATGGCACAAATATAGTAACAGATGACGATTCAATAAGTGCAATACCAAAAACATCAAAATCTACAAGTGATAGCTTGTATACCGTACATATAGCAACAATCACCATCACATTGACTTCGTAACCGAACACACTGTGCACTGTTTATACGCACACATACCTTTTTATTACATTGTGGCCGATGCTTAATATTTAAGAATGAAACTGTACGACGGAGGGACATTTTTGTAACAATTTCAAATCTTATATCCGAAACCTGTGCCGAATAGGTAGAAAGTCGATGAAACGAAAACATTGGATAGTGGTTTCGTTAAAAAAGCAATCACCTTGAAAAGCTGCGAATGAGGAATACAAAAATAATTTTGATGCAGCGAATGTTATATGCTTTTCCTTGACTGACCTCTCTATTGATGTCATTAATAATACCGACATTTTTTTGTTTACTCTGAGGTTAATGTTAAATATGTGTATACTATTCAAATTAACGGTTAATGTACTCATAGTTTGCCATTCCTGTGACAGCAGTAGAAACTTCGCTCATTCATAAATAATCTGCCTAATCATATTACCACTCCTTATTTCGCAAGTAACGATGTCTATAATAACGTTTGTGTCATATCAATATTTGTGACGTATTAGACAACTGAATTCAATTGATTTGTTAAAAAAAATAAGCCATTTATAGGAGCAAACGATGTAAATATATGAACCAGTTAAAGTATCTTTCTCCGCAACCGTTCATAGCAAGTAGTCCTTACTTTTATTTCATGTTAAGACCGTGAACAAAGCAAACATAAAACCACCGTGAAATATAAGCATTATTGTATGATGAACAAGTAAGCAGATAAAACAGTCTAACAATATATACATCGATTATGCATGGTGAATAATAAATTGTCTCCAATGTGCACAGTATCTCCAAATAATCAGAGGAGTGAACTTTAAGTACTTTTTTAAATTTACTTTTTTAAATAATGAAGCACTTAAGCGACTGAAAACCGGTAGTTTAACAAGAAGGTATCTCTAGGGCAGGTTTGCCTCACATTATCTCCATTTGTTCTACGCAAACAAACTGTTTGATCTACTGTTCTTTCTAAGTTACAACTGATATAGCTTGTGAAGTTAGTGGCGACAACCCAAGCGATACGAACAAAAATAGATCAAAACATATAATGCCAATAAGTTATCTTCCATTCATGAATAATAATATCATCCCAAACTATCGTTGGTTACACGTATATGACTATAAAGTAAACATTGTTGTTCAGGCTCTTACGCATAATGTAAAATATAACAGGAATCACGTGTTAAGGTATACAAAACGTTTTCATAATGGATGTTTTACATATACATCAAAAATATCACATTACTTTATGCAAACAAGATATTTCATTTACATTGTATTTATCATTGTGCCATTCATGATAGTTCAGCCCCAACAGGTGTATTTGTTTATACAAGTAGCTGGATACTTTTTCATTTGGATAACGCTTCCTTTTAGATCGGGGGAATGCATAACTAATATGATATGATTTAGGATATTAGTTTCCCAACGTAAAAGCCCGGGAATGAAATGTCCATGAATCATTAAATATTTTACTTTTAATACTCTAACTTGTTCCAAATACCCTTTATCCATCGACTTCGCCAATATTTCACAATCAGGATTTCTCTAAGAGAAACATAATGAGAATGCAAAATCCTATACTATGACTTTGAAAAATAGAAAACTTAACACCGAAAAGAGGTAAGATTCGGAACAATTCCTGTCAACTGCATCAATTAAACGCGAAAATATTGCAACCAGCCCTTTTAACCAGTACCTCAGGAGAAAAAAAAAAGTGTATAGAATACTAATTTGTTCTCCTCTTCATTAATTCTACATTTCACGACACAAGCTTTTTACATATTATTGATTCGAATGATTAACAGTTCAAAAGATACAATATCTATAGGATTTTATCATAAAAAATAACTCAATTTTCAACTGGAAAGGTAACGGACCACCGCATAGGACCAAGATGGTCCTTTTTTAAATTTTCATATACCACTCTGACGTGAATAAATTATTTAATGAAAATACCATACACTAAATTGAGAAGAAACATTTCAAGCAATTCAATATTCAAAAGAAAAATTATATAGAGTATTAGCAAAATATAGCAAAAAGAAAACCGCCAAAGACTAATTCAACTTTTGAATACAAAATAGAATTGTGAGACACAAAATATTGTATAAAAACACCAATAAATTTTAACATTAATCAACAGACAACGGTACATATACTATCATAATTTTTCGAGGATAATCTTTTGAAGGATGTATTATTTTGCAAAGGATTGCATAACGACTGAAAAAATATTCCTGATTTGGGAAGTTTTGTACCACATTCCCATATCAAAAACCACATTAAAAAAAAACAGATTTCAACAAGGTTTTGTGGAATTATTATGTTCTACTAAAAAGTGGATTGCACAAAATGCAGACGATATTTGGGTACTTCTTACCGTTTTGAGACACATAGGTATTATTTTTCTGCTATAAAGTCCCCGAGTTGAAAGATATGACAAAAACTTTTATTTAATTAACACTGCGAAAAAAGAACAATTGCTCATCTTAAAGTAACAGCAGGGGTTTATAAGCTTTTCAGTGTTTAACTTTTATTAGTTGAGATCAGTTTCAATAAAGCTGACATCAAAAGTTTTATCACATAAGCTAATTGAAATAAGTTTGTGTCAATCGTACAGCTCGACGGTATCTACTACTTTAAAATCAATAAACAAAGACAATTTGACCAAGTGTACTAGATGGAAAACTTGAAACTTCATATATAGCATCTGCCATAAATCCTTGAATTTTCTCACATTACGCATACCTATTTAAATGCATAAAGACCAACACGCAGAAGCAGTTCTCGTTGGTGAATTAAACTGGCGGTATTTGACATTATACAATCTCTAAAGTTATACGAGATAAATCATCAATAAGAGTGCAACAAATGTGATACCTGTACATATTTTTATGATCATAGGTTTATTCTGACAAGACACAAAACATATTATAACTTACCTGTCGTTTTAAATTGGCAAGACCTTTAACTGAGAGACAATTAACATCACATGTAACACATCAACATCGTTGCTAATGCACTCAGTAAATTATGGGGAATGTGTTTACATAAACACCGCATGCATCAACAGGTTTTATGAAGTAATATTTCTTACGTGCAAAATAATCAACATGTCGTAACCATAGACAGGTTTATGAAATCGACCTTTGAGATGTCTACTTTCGAAATAGGACATATCAGTATGTCAGTCGTTGTAGATAAGACAGTGGAAAGAAAAAACAGCATAAACTATTGTAGGTAATAATATACAAAAATGCAATAGATGAATTGTTAAAACGTTTTTTATCCAACAAGAGAAGGATAATACAATGAATGTAATAACCTCCCGATAATTTTATTTATAATTTTTGGGGTTTTGCCATGTACTTTCTTTGCAATTCATTAAATAGAAGAACTTATCGGTTGAAAAAATTAGAACATAACATAAAGACATCAAAGAAATGGGTCTTCAAATCTTGTCCGATATAAAAGACTACGTTTTAGAGGCGTTAACTTATTTCACACAATTTATGGCCATACTGACCAATAGAAGGAAAATCTTGCTATTTTTGGTCTACTTGGCACGTAATTATACAATTGTGTTGGTTGACAACACAGTGACGTTAAGGCTCATTTTATGTGTTATGCTTTGCTTTTTACATTCTCTATAATACATTATGTGCAATTCAGTTTAGCAATTAGGTTGAAAACTTGACCTTGCACAATTACAGCGAAATATCAATTTCTTGAGAAGTTTCAAACGATGAGTTTTGGAAAACAAAATTTCACACATTTTCTCTACTTTAAAATTAGGCATGTTCAATCTTGCCAAACCTTTTCTTTTTCTTAACATGGTTTAAACAGGTTTCAGTTGTTCATTCACCGATTAGTTCGTCTGATGTGTTAGAGATTCAACGTTGTCATCAATAAATATATGTAACTGCGAACATTGTAGATGATCTGTGTAATAATATTACCGATGATACTATACATAGAAATAAATTGTATTCCCAAGTTCTATCCCCAAAAATATATGGGCCTAATGAGTGTATTTGATCCAAAATTCGTCACATCTAGTACAAAGCGTCAACCTCTTTTGTCCGCTGTCTAGGATACTACAGACTATTTTTCCCTCAAATTAAAGCTATCCTCCCTTTTCCTTTGTCCAGTACTTCCGGTGAGATTGCTTCGGGATTTAGTCCATTTCTTATCAGTAAGGCGTTCCACCTTCCTCCTGGTGTTGATACTCCTGGATCCCAGGACCACGGCTTATTCTTTTCAAGAAGGCCGCCTAGGAAAGAAATATACATAATATGTATAAAGGGATCAGGTATTACACAAAGGAACCTCGTTTATCAGACATACGTTTTAACTAAGGAAGTTATAGTGGCTGTGAACAAGATCAGGAAAGGGGTATTCAAAATATAGTTTCAGAAGACGAGGTGTCAATGTGCTTTAATGTTTACCATGATATTAGCCATTCTTTAAAATTGTATCTATATATAGGAGCATTCTTTGATCAGACACTACAGTTTCAGTATTAAGTTTGGAATAACGATACATCAGAAATGTTCAATATGTATAAAGGACTGAGCATCCAGAAAAAATCTTCTAGCTATCAGAGTCCGCGGTACAGTCATAAATAAAAAGATATCAAATAATCTAGACCAAGATTGCAAAGAGTCATGCATTGAAGTTGGTTAATCGAGGTAAATTAGCAAAAACTACACAATGTCATATTAGTTAAGCAAAAAGCAAATATGTTTAATATTTTTCGGAAGGATTTGTGTCTCTACCCTATCAAAGCTATACGGTTATATGTAACAAGAGGCCCAAAGGGCATGTATCGCTCACCTGGATAATAAAGCAACCATGGAGAAATATTCTTATTACATATAATACCGCAACTATTTCCAAATATTGGCTCTGTCTCTCAGCAACACTCGTCCCCCAGTTGGTCCCTCCTTTCTGCCCTCATAAATTGGGGTGCATTTTAAACATTAGCCTCAATTTTCCATATTGGGCCCGCCACTCTGACCCCTAAAAACAACCTTCTATTTATACAAAATTGAGTCCATTTTGCCTAAGGATGCTCTACACAAAATTTGTTATAAATCCCTCAAATCAAACAGGATAATGATTATAACAGCTTAATACTACGTTCCACCTATTTGGCCTCGCACCTCTGTCCCCGGGGGGCAATACTCTCACTTTAAACAAATTGGGTCCCCCTTCCCCAATGATGCTCTGGACCAAAGTTGGTTAAAATCCCTCAAATGGTAAAGAAGAAAAAGGATTTTGAATATTTAAACCTCAAATATCCCTTTTGAGCCCCATCCCTCAGCATCTAAACTGGCCACCCCTCTGTTTATACAAAATATAGTCCCCTTTGCCAAGGATGATCCCGGCCAAATTTGGATAAATTCCCTCAAATGTTACAAAAAACAAGAGGCCCAATGGGCATTGCATTGAAGATTTTACGATATTTGACACCTGTGACATTGAAAGTTGGTCAAGGTCATTCATTTGAACAAACTTGGAAGCCCTTCATCCCAGCATGATACAAGCCTAATATCATTACACTGGGCCTTTTGGTTATTGAGAAGAAGTTGTTTGAAGATTTTAACATATTTTACCCCTGTGACCTTCGGGCCAGGTGAGCTATAAAAGGAGTTTAAAGATTTAAATTCAAAATTTCCCTATTGGGCCCCGCCTCTCTGCACCGAAAGGATCGAGCCACAATCTTCGTTTAAACAAAATTTAGTCCCTTTTACCAAAGGATGCTTAAGGCCAAATTTAGTAGAAATCCATAAAGATGTTCAGGACTAATAGCGTTTTAAAGGAAAAGTTGACGGACGGACGACGGACGCCGCGGTATGGCACAATACCTTCGGACCAGGTGAGCTAAAAAATATAATCTGATGACATGCTTCAGAAGTTTGGGTAAAATTTGCAGTTTTATTTAGGACAATGTACTAGAAACATCCATAAAACACTGAGAAGATGTGCAAGTCATTTTTAATTTTCATTTTCCTACACGTGTTAATTGGAATGAAAGGTTAGGTAAGAAACTTTCACATGCATTACATGTAAGTTAGAAAGTAAATTCTATGTTTTTGGATATCGGTTTAAGAAAGATACCAAGTATTTCTTTATTATGAAAGAAACAATATTTCTTCACAACAAACATATCTCAAAAAATTACTTACTGTAGCAAAGTATCATTTTCATATCGTTAGGGTTTGTTAACCTTAAATTTTCACATAACATGCAAATTCTATGAAGTGAATAAGATAAAGGTTTTTAAACAAATTCAAAGTTGGAAATGTTTTTCCATGTCTAAAATTCAGAAAGTGTCTAAACTACTAATACATGTATGTAGTCTCCCCAAACTTGAGTAGCTTAAACTGATTAATATTATGTACTAATTGAAAGGAAAATGGATTTCAAATGACTTCCAGAAAGAAAAACCCAAATAAAAGCAAACGTTCAGACTGGATTAATCGAAATGTAAAGGTTAGTAATATTTTAAAACTTCTTCACCCCGAACAGTCCTTACTATTGTGTTTTAATAAATTGTATGATAAAACTTCAGCTTCTACAAAGTTGTAAACAAATGGTGATTATTTTCTCAAAACTCGTTTCATCTTTGGCATTCAATTCAAGTCTGGGAAATACTATCTTAAAACAAGAAGTTGATGCCACAAAAGAAACGAATTAATTCGGAAAAATATGGTCATATGTATAGAGAGCTGTAAAGAATTAAGTTTTTGTCTGTTACAAAAGTTGAAATCAGTTTTGAAAATTCTATAATAAAATATATAGTTAAGCCTTAACTTTTACTTTCAAGTGAAATTTCATCGAAAAATAAACATATTTCTGTATTCCTCGTTTAAAACGAAAAGATTCTCATATTACGCTTAGTCTTGTGCACAATTAAGAGATATTTGTTTTATTTATTTTTTGTAAATTAATGAAAATACTAAAGATGTCACTTCTATTCTCAGACTCCACTACCATTTTTGTTAAATAAATAATGAAATTTTCAAAAAAAAAAAAAAAAAAAAAATCGTCTAAAGGAAATTCCCGGAAAAACGGTAAAGAAAGAATAAATCTTGAGTTTATTTTTTTTCGAGAAATCTGTTCTGGGTCTCCCAGTGCGAGTGCAGGTTAGTACCGGACTTAGCCTTGTTTCTTGGTATTAGGTATGGAGTGATTACGTCAGTCGGGAGTAGGACACATGAGAAAACCTAGGTTGAGGGGGATCGGCAGTCAGGGGAGAGGAAGGTGAGTCCTGTGAGTACAAGGCCACGGGGTACTCCCTCACCCGCGGGGCCTGGTTGTGGCTAAGAAAGGCCATCTGAAGTGAAAGATAGTTCTGGTTATACAGAGTGCAGACACCTCACCATAAGTTACTTTGGAGTTGTTTTTAATTATCATTTCAATCGCAATATATATAGCATGTAACAATTTCACATCGATTATCTGTTCCCATACATTTGCAAATTTCGAGCCAAAGACGTTTGAACTATGAAATGGTCTGTGACGGAACATTTTATGAATACATCACAAACTAAAGTTAGGAGTTAATTTCCTCATAAACGATGTATATATAATACTCTAATTTACAGTTATCAATTTATTCAAAAAATAAATTAATCAAAACTGTAATGAAAACAACTCCATAGTATACAGTGCATAGATAAATTTGGCAATGTGCAGTCAAAATCACCGGTCGCAATCATCGATTATTCAATTACTAAAAAGTATTGATGAGATGCAATTTAATGTCTTTTTCCTGTATCGCCGTTTAAAAAATCAATGCAACAGATAATTCAAAACTACACAATGCGACGGGTTATCAAAGTACTGAACCCCGTGTTGTCTAGGCCCACAATCAAATACCATTGGAAAAGACATGTACTTAATTTCTATGACTTTTGACACTTCCATGTATGCAGAGGATGGAAATGTTCATGTTGGAAATGTTACGAAAATACCTATATCATTATATGGCTGTAAGTTCACACGGGATTGTGTTACATATGCGTAATGTTCACTTTCAGAGTATACAAAAATGCCCACATGGAAACGATCGGTCTTAGTATTATCACTATGTTAACTTTTAAATAAAGCCAGTAATAGCTTATGCTTTTTGTCTTTTTAATTTATCGTTGATCAGAAATCCTGATATTTCTTAAAATGGGTATGAAACAAGAAGACGCTCTCATCGATATCCCCCGCTCGCAATACAAGTCATTAAAACATGAAGCGTTAAATACAGGTTAAATTCTACATCCACAATATACATTCTGTAGAGCAACCCTAGATACACAATTGATGCAAATATAAACAATGTAGTACTTGTAGTAGGCAAGATATAGATGAGAGCAATTCTTCTTAACCAGGTGCAAAGACGGACGCACGGACGGACCCAATTTGGTATCACCCGCCAACTCGTTGAGCGCGGGATATTAACATTTTAAGTTAAAGCTGATATTTAAAACAATTTTGGATAATACAATATAGAATAACTGCAAAGAATATTCGTTCAATATATTTTTCTGTCACTAGACGATATTAGAGTTTACAATTTACATTTTTGTACATAATCATAAAAAAGCGTGGGTTAGTTAATGGAAGCATGAGGTCAACGAATACATCCCAGCGAGTGTTCATTAAACTAAATACTAAGATCCGATTAATGATTTTAATCTATTTGTAAAATTTGTAGGTAAAATCACTTTAATAGAAATTACCATATCTAGATAATTTAATATAAACAAAAAAGCAAATAACTGGACGGAACGTAAACCCTACAAAAAATCCCCTTAGTAAGAATTTATGACCGGGAGTCCCATAACCAGAGGTAGGGTATCATCTATTCTAAGTTCTGTATATTCCCGCCACCAATGCTATGCCTCTAAGCACATAGCTGCAACTACGCTACTAGCAAGCATATATGTATTTACTTTAAGTGAAACCTCGATAATCAACGCTTTGATTATATATAATTTTACCATTTGTATTACTTATGGAAACGAAATATCAATGTTGCGTCTAGAAGACACTTTTTTCAGACATCAATGGTTGGACTAGCTGGGCTAGCGAGGTTTCACTGTTAAATATCACAAAGGAGGGTTTACATATTTTGCAGTGACGTTACTACCAATAACTACGTTACATTGCACTTCCCACACCTTTCTCTATACATTAACGCGAGAAATAATTTGCGTTTCATTCAACGTTTATATCTTATGCTATGCAAGTGCTATCGTTTGCGTCACACTTGAAATCGCTATCGATGCTAAACGGAGATTTCTGGCAAAATGCATTTATTAGGCCAAAACACTTTCAGCCATCTCTATCGTCATACATGTTTTTTACACACTAAACATTTCGGCCAGGACAAGATTTTGCCGAAAGTTGAAAATGAACAATATTGCATACGTCAACTATTTCAATCCCTTGACTTCCATCTTTACTATTGATGTCCAAAGAAAACAACTAATATTAACTGATACAGAACAACAAACCCAAGTTATATGTAAAACAAGTAGATGCTTTGTTACTCCTCTCGTAATATTTACAAACCTTAAAGACCAATCCGTCATAAATAACATGTGGATTAAGTCACCTTCAGGCTATTGAGGCTATTGAAAAATAGAAGTTGCTAAGAAAAATCAAACTTGCTTGAAGGACAATGACTAACCAAATGTCTACGTATAGCATATCTTGGATTAATTTATTTACAGAAAAAATAAATCATGAGAGTTTAAAACATTTTAAACTACGTTTCCAAGAAACAGACATACTTGGAGGTGAACACAAGATACTCTCATTTTCCTATGTCCAAAATAGTATACTGCTAAAAATGCTGTCCTAAATGTGTTTGTGTTAGAAAAGATTAAAAAATCAGAAAAAAATGAAAAATTGCATGAATTAATAAGTGACACATATACGCTACATTAACAACAGATGTTGAAAGGATGTATATGCGTTCCGTAAGAATGATTACTAGAGGAGATATAGGGAGCCCTCGGCAAGTAAAATAAAATACCTTGTAAAGAAAGTAGGTTACAAAGATAGATGTGAAAGTGTAACGAAACTGTCAACATCATTATTGTCCAATCCAAAGTCCACTGACCTACTAGTATCAAGTTATGTTTGTAACAATACTAGTAACACAATCTATAATGTATAAATAAATATAAACATCAACTTTATTTATAATCCATAATGTGTTCAAACATATCCTGTACCCAGTATTGTGTCATAGGCTATAGCAAAGTATTATCTTTAAATTGATGGGAACACTGGCAGGTCAGTAATGGCCCCGTCTTATGGCAATATGTCCCCCATAATCATCAAGAAGCAATCTGCCCATATAGCTGAGCTTGGCGTTTGACATTTGGACTTCAACTAAAGTATCGCAAGGAAGCAAAATATACATTTTACATGTACTATGAGGGGAGTCTTTTTTCATTCCACCTCCATATTTGCTGGGCTAACAGAAATGTAAATACCGGTGCAATACTCATTTGTTAGCTTTGATTTGTTTT
>JAUMHH010198768.1:0-13529 GCA_032359455.1 Chlamys rubida | reverse complement strand
TTCCAACAGTGTGGACAAGTTTAGGTTGTCAAATTTTCGGAGCGATCCGCTCCTTTATCAAGACACAGTGAAACAGAGCAGTTACATATACATCATATTACAAGAAGATAGAGCTGATATATGATAATTGCGAATATAGCTATTATATAAAACCAATAGTCCCCTCGGCTAAAGACAGCCGAAGGCAGCAATTAAGCTCAGAGCAAGGAACGCTGATCTATAGCGACAAATCGGAGAAATCGGAAATCGGAAATCGGAAATCGGTTTCCTTTATATTCTGTAAAACTGTATTTGTAAACCTTTGCCTGAATCTGATTGATACTGCGTCAACATCCCGATATTACATAATAACATTTTGTTTTCTTGATAATTAAAATCATTAGTGCAGTCATTATAACACAAATATAAAAAATAGGGATGAGGTTCATCAGGTTGGTATACATGATTAATGGGAAATACAGTTTATTTAACTGTAAAGGTAGAGTTTACATTGTCTATAAATTGAAAGTGATGTGTTCACGACGTTGATCAAATATACATTCATTTTCAACTAGAAATCAAGGGAGCTACAAATATATACTTGGTACATCACTGACTACTTTACATACAACATGAATAAAGGAACGACTTTTTTCTTGGCTGTACGATAAGCTACACCATTTCAACTGTCCAATTGTGAAAGTTTTCTTTCTTGATAGTAATATCCATGCTTCTCCTCCCTCTTCCACGGTGTTCACATGTCGCATTAAATTCGATGCATACATGTGCTAGGTAAACGAGATAATTTAACATTGATTATCTAATGCTTTGTATCTGTACAATCTAAAAATCTAAAAGATTGCAACACAGTTTTAGTGTAAATTATATTTATCGAGAAAATAGTTTTCCTCGAAATCAATTCAAATTTAGTGAAGTAAATACACGATGTATCCTTATAAAAGCACGCACATATCTACACAATTATATTTTTAAAAAGGATATTTCAAATGGCTTAATAATATTTGATCCATGGTCTGGATCACTGTTCGTAAAGTTCTTTCAAATAACAGAGGGTAGGTTGAGAGGGGGAGTTAGTTTGTATACGAAACATGATTACCATCAAAGGTGTTTATACTTATCTCATATAACACTGTTGCATTAACTATTTTTTATTTTGTTGGGCAGTCAATCATTATCACAAATTCTTGGTAATATGATGTGCCATTTAGCGGGGTAGTCATATATACAGACGTACGCATTCAGTGCATTTATTCCCCAGTTTACATAATCACATAATCATATTAGGCAGGGACGACACAGAACACTAGCGGCCTATGTATGTATACACTCTAGTGTTTTTCCCAGGTCGACAGTTCTGTTTCTGGCTCCACTTCTTTTTCTCTGTGTTTGTAACATTTACATAGTATGGCGACTTGTGTCCTGGTATTACTGTTGTGTATTGCAGGCTTATGGGATCTGGTCGGGATTATATAACAGAGGACTTTTAATCTTAACATTCCTCACAATTATGTCGTATTATTTACATTTTCTGTTCCATTATTCTGATTAGTTGACAGTGTTTAGATCTTTATCGTGTACTCCATACCGCTTATCGATGTAGACACCGCCAACTTGGACATACCATACACAGATCAGCAAAACGTTTTAATCGGTTTTGCAAAATCAATCCGACTACTGGTCTACTTAAAGCGTATGAATGGCAGAGATTAGACAGAATGTCCTCTATTAAATGTAATAAAGGAGACGGAAGGTTGCTATTTCACTATATATTGCAATTAATTAAGACCTTATTTTACTAATGATTAAAAGTACTCCTTCCTAAAGTGTAGTTTATAATTCTTACTGTTATCGTGATAAGTTCTAGTATATAGCTTACATTGACGGGCCATAATGGGGTTTATCTTATTTTCATCACAATACAAAGGCAATCTTTGTTTACAAAGACTTTCATTTATATCGTATTAGCGATTCTCATCAAGAAACGCTTACTTGCACAACGAGTTTTGATTAATGCTGTTCGAGTAGATGGATTTAACAATTATTCACTTTTAAACTGATTTTTACAGCAACAAGTTCAAAGGTAACACAATTATGTAAAGGAGATAAATATTTCATTTCAATACAGTAAAATCCACAACATGATCAAAATATGCATTTGTCAGGTATTTGGTTCCCATATTGTATTTTGATCGTAACATATCCTCTGACATACGTATTCAGTATATTCTTGTTTGCCAATATGTTTTTAAAGCAAAATTGTTGGATGAGATAACACAAAATCGGTTGATTTATTTCTAAGAGAAGCTTCATTGTAAATGCCTGTCGTAACGAACCAAACAGTAATCAAATAAAGTGACTTGTTTTCAGGAGACACATGCGCAATCAGCCAGGTCCATGACAACATTGAGGAACGTTTCACCGAACCTCTAATCACTGTGCTAAGTGATCTTAATTGTTGGGTTTCCTAAATATCTCCATTTCCAATTGAGTTGTACTGTAACAGAATCGATTTATTTCGGGTTGATGTTGTATAACAAAGAAGAAGCGTTTCTTTGATAAAAAATGTTCATTTGCAGCGAAGACGTCGTGCTGGTCTGGCCGGGAAATCGACAGAGATGCTCCGAACAGAGCTATGGATGTACATCGTAAAAGTATAACACCACTAGTAGAAATATATCGAACGGACATGTGTGGAGAAAATACTCCGTTCGGAAACATTTCTCAATAGAACGCTTAGTACTTAAAACGAATTATATTTTGGTATCTTTCATTTTCTGATCATCATCATAGGGACTTTAGATACGTATAAAATAAATTTGCCCCACGAATATAACATATATTGCTATTTACAATGTACATGTATCATACTGTAATTGATATGTACATTGTATGTAGAATACGTGTGCCATCCATGTTACGTTGGATAAATGTATCAGTTGCCGATATTCCGGATAGGGATGTTCTCTTGTATAACATGAACATGTATTATATGTTATCAAGTTTTTAAATATTTTATAACGACTCCTCAAAATATTACTGTAGAGACTGAATGGAATGTTTGTAATCGTCATACCGATATGGATACATTGCCGGCCATATAACTATATTGACAAGGCGTGTCATGACCTTTGCTTACAAATACAGTACTATTATATACACTGTCTTCGTACAAGGCTCGGGTTGTTGGTCCTACTTAAACCCAATCGACACTTTCTAGAGACGAGATATTAATCAATCAACGACCTGATTTAAATAGTTCGGTGTGCCATATAAGAACACGTACGCCGTTGTAGATTTGCAAAGCACACGTGTCTTTCAAAAAATGGATTGTGTGACCTAGCACTTAAACACTTTCAAACACGCAAACCGTCATACACGTGTACGTCCGGCAGTACATCTTCGTGATATTGAATATTCAGGAAGTGACATCAATCACTTACAAGTTTATGAATTTCAAATTTCTAGATACTACTAATTCTCCTTACCAATGTAACACCTATTAGAATAGTTAGTTATTCACACCAAATACGACGATACCTCACGTAAATCACATCTCAGAGCTACTATATAAAAATTCAAAAATGCGTCATGCATACATATGTACTTACGTATATCAATATTAACCAGAAAATAGTACAACGATGATGATTTTAGGTAGCACAATCTAAGTAGAATTTGGTTGTGCAGCTTTTAGAGTAAAAACATCATCGAAAAAAACGCTGTCGTTGTGTGTAGGTGGTACAGTAAGGTTATTTTTTATTTCTCGTATTTAATGAGAATACTGTTAGTGATGTGTATGTTACTCTTTGGTATATATATATTCTATTTGATTTTATTACGTTGGAAACACATTTAGTTGGAAGATTTAAAATCTGCTGACAGTGCATAATTTGATGAGCAAACAATATGTTTACCCTCGAAACTATCTTAAAATTACGTTATTAAATATAATATCTTCATAAAAAATAGGGACACCATCAGCAAGAATGATATACAGTCGAATCATCAAATTAACATTTCAAACTAATCTTAACTATAGCTGACACTAGGGTTGTGTGTGTGTGTGAGAATGCTGCAGAAATAGAGCTCACGGAGCAGCCGTAACGTAGATGTTACATGTTATCGTGTGGTAACATTTTATTGCACGTTCCTTGATGCACAGACGTATACCATACCAAGGATCACAAATAACCATTCCTTGTGTATAATATATGATCTGCTATAAAGTATTTACGTATTACTACTGTAAACTGATAATATCTGAATCGCCAAACAAAACCAATACTGGCTATAGTGCATATGGAGAAAAAAAGTTCCCCTTTGTAGTTCATTACAGTGCCAATTCGATCGGAGCAGAAATAGTTTGATATCCAGTGTGCCACACCTTGTATAATTAATCAATCAATCAGTACGTATTGCGAGGTTATAGCAGGGTCAGAAGGATCACGGGAGTAAGTGTGCGTGTGTGGGTTCGAACCACTAACTTTCCCCTTCTAAATACAGTAAACATGTCTGTTGGCAGACACAAGGATTTCATGTATCTGTATACAAATGTAGCACATATGTATACACGGAGAAAACCTGATTCGTGACAACTACTAATGAAATGGACTTCCGTCTAAAATAGCTCAAAGTCACCATGTTCCTGCTGCCTGTTGGATTCGTGGATCATTCTCACGATTCTATATCACGGTTCTCATGTGTGAGTACAATCTACGGCCTATACTACGTAACCTGGATACTCAGAGTGTTTCATGTATGATCGCTGAAATCAACACATGTCCCCGTTTTATCTCAAAACATGCATTTCCTTATCTTTCAATTTCCATATTTTTTATTATGAAAAACAGGACATCGGGATTTCAATGCGTCATTATGAAATTATTTCAAATTTGAGTCTTAGGGTTTGTTTACTGTTTCTACCCCCTGCCAGTTCGGGAAAAGACTAGTTGATGTATGCCAATGTATGATATCGTACAATGCGTCTCATATGAGCTTCCTGTATAATCTGATGATTTCTTTCTGTGTCTTTTACTTAGACGACATTCAGTAAACAAAATTAATTTTTAATTTCCAAAACTTGTGATCTGTTTCTTTTCTGGTATGTTATACATTCTCTTTATTTTAAGTCCGCAGATATCGCGTGGACATGAACCGGAAATCAAGTAAAAAATACCCACAAAAACTTGATCACTGGTTGCCTACATGCCTTCCTTGTGTTATACAAAGAAATCCTAATCGGTAGTTCTAATGACACAGGAACAATTTACTTTCGTGAAACTCATGGTTTCTTCAACGAACTATAGTGGTAGTCTTTGTTGTACCTCGTTTTTGATGTTGTGTATCAGGGCGATGATCGGTATTAAATTCTGGGTTTTATACGGCCAGTTAACATATCGACCTGTACGAAACCTCCTATAATATTTGTACCAGTTACACATACCAACTAAACGGGCAACCAACACGTTTTAACAAAATTGACACAACTGTTTGGAGCAATTTAGATGTTCTGTCATACTAGACACAAACTATAAATTAAGGTAAAAACAAAACATGTCTATGACACGAATCTACTATACATCTTTCAATAATAGGAATAAGCTCTCCTTGCTAACATAGGTTAAACGAGTCACCTATATGGACAATCAATATGTAGATACGAACTATTTATTAGTGAACAACCTGTTGTGACACACTAGACTCGAATGATATTTAACATGTGTCTCTTTTGTACGATAAATCAGTATACTTTACATGTAACATAATAGAAACAATTATACGATCAATCTTCTGATGTTACATGCTATACACCAATTATGGTGTACAAACTATACAAGAGTACTAAGCCTGATTGTGTTTTCTCCAGGTCTCCGGTTTCCTCCCACATAAAGACCCCTGCACGCTTCCATCCGGGTCAACAAGTGTATTTCATAAAACTATTTGTTGAAAAAAAACTAAAATTTAAAAAAATATTTAAAGCCATCAACCTGTTGAGCATTCCAGACACCAATGTTTCGGATAAAAACGCATCTTTAATACACCAGCAATACTAGCCAATACCTGGTCTCACACCAGACACAAGTAACAGGAGCTATAACCAGTTTAAGCATATTTATATATACACCAGTCGAGTTAAAATTATGATTGTTTCTTTTGTGAAATATTTAAATACATGTAATATGTCTTTAAACATTAGATATTTTGTTCGATTATCGACAACATCATACCAATAGTGCACCGGCTTGCTATAATCCGATAGACAATTCCATTGATACCGCTTTCAGTTATTTATACACATATAATTAATTTTCAAATCAAAAGAAGAAGATAACACTGATATACAATGTACCAGGGTAGTTACAAGAATTGAATCCCATCTGTATACAGATGACATTTCCATCTCGCGACCTTGCAGTCCCAATTCAGAGTTAAATATGCATTTACAAATGAATATCTTAAACAGAGCTAAGGCCATGTGTTCTTTTCTTTTTATTTATAGTCACACATTTACAGCAAATTACTACAAGAGTAATATAATAGTCCATAAAGCAACATCATATCATTGTAGAAAATTGACACAGTGACAGTCAAGATATGTCGCTCTGGGACAGATACGACGGCGAATTCACAAACATCGCAGTACACAACAGTTTGACAGACATACACCGTACAGCATTATAGCTTTTATGTAATTAACAACATCAATGCGTGTATTTTACGATAGAAAATAAAATAAAATGTGTCACTTCATATAACATTTGAAATATATCGATCATATTGACAAGGTAATATTATACATGCACCAACTGTGTACGCATCCCTGTATCCGTACCATCTCTACCGTACCATCTCTATGTCAATACACTGACGGCGGCAGCTTGTGATGTGTAATGATTCTCTCCGATAAAACGGCCATATGCATTTTTTTCAATATTTGGCGGAATAGAAACTTAAGTCCGAGTATCTGTACGAGCTAAACCTAACAAATAATGAATACTAATTGACATATGATAGGAGGCATTGATATCTCAAATTAAATCTGCTTAGAGAAGGAATACATTCACACCTGTTCATGCGACCACATCTGTTAAGAGACTATGTGTATTATACAGTCAGTAAAAAGTTTCTTTATAGTAGTAGTTGCATTGTTAACTAAACTGGATTTTAGAGATCACCTATATCAAATGACAACTTTCTGACTTTCCAACTAATACAACTGTGACTGTACAATGCTTTTAAGCTAAGATAGTTTTGCAAGTAATCAATAAATATTTTTTTTTTCGAAGTATTGTTCTGACTCAAATCAATGTGTATGTACTTAATTTACGTGCAAATTAACACTAAAAAGGATCCCCTAGTGTCAATGAAGCCGTAATTAGCACTCAAATCCATAAAACTACAGATACAATATAAACAAAGGAAATATCAACAAGGAGCATAAAACCAGAGGTTCCGGAAAGATGAGCGTCTTCTACTTCATCATCTTCTCCTGACATGTAAATGTTGGTCAAATTCAAGAGACGCCACGTCTTCACACTAGAGCTGGAGTGGTAACAAGATCGAATTTCATATCACGAAACATTTTTTTTTTTTTTTTAAATGAGATTATGTCGGCAACCATTGCACTTTTCCATAGTCTTTATCCCCAAACGAGTTATGATATAAAAATGATTCTTTTACGAAAACAATCCTCGAAAAATATGAGCACATTGAAAATGTCATTTCACAGAACTGTAAATTTGCAATGAAATATGCAAATTCGATTCTAATTGATAGGCTTTAGTAATTAGCCTTTGCCCTTTCCCAGCCAGAGAGCACAATTCACGTGAGGAAATGGCTGACTCGCAACCATACTACAACAGCATGTTATGGATCACAAGTTAGGGGAGCACTGAAGAGAGATTAATTATCCCTGCTGCACAGTAAAAGCCGTGATCTGTCCTATCATGCGTTACGCTGTGCCTCCGCTCACACTGACCCTTACGGTCTGTGGACGTCGTATGGGACATATCCACGCGAAGGTCTTGGAGAAGTTGCTCCCTCGCCGCCGGATGCCGTGAGAGTTGACAACACTAATTATACTAAATAAGTCCAGGCAGTCGCTATTAAGCATAACCGGGGGAATTTAACCATTGTTTCTAAGTTTATTGCTGTAGAAAGTACATCTGCAAATTTTGGCTCTATAGACATATCTTTCCATAAAGTCACGAAGTATTACAAAACGCGACGGGTCCTCGTAACGTAGACAATGTAAGGTTACTGTAATTTAACTTCGATCAACGACAGATACTCCCTGTTCACTTAGCAACCATGTTATATGTATACAGAACGCATTCATATTTTCATGGACACAATATTTGCTCACATGTGTTGATGAAGCAAATTTAATTTTGATTGATGATATGAAACGTAAAAAAACTTGTTTTTGTTCCTATCATTTGAATATATAATAGCAAAGTAATAAAATGCGTTTGATATCGTTGATAAAAACATATACATGTATACAGTATGTGTTCTAGTCAATATATTAGGTCCATATCTTAAATTTGTGCAGTGTTAAAGTTGTTGCATCGTTTTTGCATAGGCTAATAGAGGTATGTATTATTTCGTAATAAATGCACACACGTACTGGTGTCAACAGTACACGCTTCCAGCTATACTGTCGTAAAGAAGATAGGTTGCCCATGGCTAAATAACGGAATATAAAGTCGTTTTAATATCACGCTCTCGCAGATACAGACGAGCACACTTCTCCGGAGAGCAGATCTTTAGAGCCTCTCCAATGCTTATTACACTGTACATGTATAATTGGAATGCCAATACCAGTTACTTAGACCAACTCTGTCTATTTCTTACTGTTAATTTGCTTTGTTTGCTTTGTTTCCTTGCCACTTGAGTTTCCTGAAGTAACATTTCTTGGGAACAGAATTGCAGCTTTTCAAACTCTCCTATGTTATTTAGTCATCAGAAATAAATCTCTATTGAATGTCGTTTTCCAACTAAACCTGGTACATATATATATGATGCCAAGCACATTGTTATCAAGATCATGACATATGCAATCAGGATTCATAGACAATTGTATGTATAACTGGGTTTGTACAACAATATGTGTGCCAGCCACAACACGTATATAGTCGGTACCACTCGTGGTGTTACGTGCAAAAATTAAATACTCAACGCTCAACTTGCGGGAGGACAGAAAGGTTATATGAAAATGATGTCGTTTTGCAGATACTTCATGTTTATAAACATAAAATGTAAATATATTGCGTGATATACCATATTTTACAATGTAGGAACGAAAACATCGATATTGAATTTGTCTAGCATGTTTCGTGTATTACATTTGTTACAGCAAACGCAATATTCGACTCGATATTTTATCAATTATTTACTCTAATGTAAAATTTGTATATAGTAATGCAAGGATGCTCGTGTGGTATCAAAAGGTGATCGAATTGCTATTGATATATTATCAATGTTAAAATTAAATAATCAGGGTGATGCTGAGGAATGATTGGTGTAAAATTGAGAGATGATTGGCCTCGAAATGAGGACTCATGATCTGTCTGAAATTAAGGAGCGATTGGTGTGATATTGAGGAATGATCGGCGTGAAATTTTCGATTCATCGTCTGAAATTGAGGAGTATCGGTGTGATATTGCAGAATGATCGGTTTTATATTTAGGTGTGATCGATATGATATAGAGTATATATCGATTTTATGATTATTTAGGGATGATCAGTTCGATAATGATAAATGGAAACAGTTTTCTGGAAGAGTATACATGTACATGCGCCTAGAAGTACAATGTACGTGATACTTATTTGAATATATTAGAGCAATAGTTTGATGACTTTGGCAGCAAAAGAATGCCGATAAGTTTTCAACAAAGACTCTTTTTGTAACGTGATTGTTTTCAACGCTCAAGGCAAATTCACATATTGCCAACAAAACTAAATTACTACAATTGTCTGAAAATGAAACGAAAATATTGATCGTTTAAGGGAGACATATTGTGAATTGCTCCTATAGGTAAATTGTGTTACTTGGTACGATATATAAAATCCTGTCTGTGTTGTGATACATGTATCGGCTGACACAGGACTATGATATTTGAAAACGGAGAGGTTTGGCTTGAAATGTAAATGTGACAGTCTAATATATAAGAAACAGCACTTTGAAACTATTATATTCTAGATATTTGTTGATTTTCGCAATTAAAAAGACATTAAGATGTGAGAGTATGGTCCGTATCAAGACCGCATTTTTTTTTCTAGTTTAATGAACTTATCAGAGAGAGCGTCCAGTAAACACCCACCTTCTCAGTACGATACCACAACAACCCCACACAAACCCATGTCTTATATCGTTAAAGACATATTAACCAGATAGCACAATTACCAAACCACATGTCTAATTCCTGTAAAATTCTTCGACATGTACCCTTCCGTCGGTTTCGAAAAACCCTTTTCCTCCAATTAGCTCGCAATATCCTCAAGCCACCGCGTTCATTCCTGAACGACGTGTCGGTAGCCCTACATCAAAAGTACAAGACTGTGCATTGTCGTGCCAGGTTCTGTCTAATAGGCACAGACATTCAATTATATAAAAACGGAATATATTGCTATTTTAGTGATCCATTATTCCGGACAAATTATATATGTATATGTCTGTATATACAATTATATATATAGCCCTTTTATAACATATTTTTAAGTTCGTTAGACCTTCTCCCACCTACGTTTTCTCTACAGGTGCTCCTGAGGGTATATGCTAAAATAGTTACAATAACAGTTCGAAAAAAAGCAATTACACGTTTTCCCCCTGTATCAAAGCTACTTGATGACACTATTTTAGTGTACACGATAATCAGCATCTTTTGAGTTTTGCTGTTATGCGTTTGCAAAGTAACGAAAAGAAAGAACAGAAGAAACGGTACCAAAATGACCATATCACTTAAGGTGGCCCAACACACAACGAACAAATGGACAAAACGCATTGAAATCTTAATATTGTGAGTTCTATGCTTACCCAATAACTATAAAATTTCCCAACTTTTTTCTAGCCTGCATAATTATGCATGTGTATGTTACAAAAAAGGACAAGCAAAGTATGTTCTCAAAATTCTATTTGGAACTATTTCTTTTTTCAAATAAATAACAAACAAACGTCAAAAACTGTAATGTCTTCCAAACTGACGGTTTTTAATACTCTAGAAATATCATACTTTTAATGAAAACTGTTAAATTGATTATAAATGAATGATTAATTAAATATTTTCAAATTGAAATTTTCAAAAGCAAAGTGTCAAGTGGTTATATGAGAGTTCTGACTGTGCAATTTGTGTGACCATACACTGTGAAAGTATACATCTACAAGAAGCTGTAGTGCAGATAAACAATGTGTTGTGGTATTATTATAATCAATGTAAGACATGGTAAAATTCATTATAATGACTCAATAAATTCATACTTGAAACATTGTGATGTAAAACCAATTTCTGTATACTTTTTCTAATGCAGAATGTGCAGCATACTCAATTGCCAATGTTTATCTAACTAAAGACTGCTGACAATAAAGTAGAGCAGAATATCTCTAAACATGTACACATGCTGTCTACAAAGCAAGAATAACACCATAATATCACAAACAATGTCCTGACTACACTTACATGCCAATCCTCTATTTATACAAAGAACATAACAACAACATAAAACATGTACAGCCCTCACATTCCTAATGTTGAATACCATTTGTGTATCTTGAAATAATTTATCATTAGATACAAACCTTCTTACCTATGTTGCTCTTTTTATAAGGCTTCATTACATGTAGTCTCCGCCACAGATTCCAAAGCTGTTCCTGCTTCTCTCTCCCTCCTTTTTAAAGTTGTTGATGCAATTTTAGGAATGTTCAGAGCAGCAAATATTTTGTTGATTGTGGTTTCTCCAATTTCACAATAAAGAAGGACTATAAATTAAACAACAAATAAGATCAACATTCATATCCTTAAAACATCATGAACATGTTTTTGTAATTTTTGACATGTTTTTGCATATAAGAATATACAAGTTAACAATTATATCTCTACTTTACATGAATACATTTACATACATGTATATAACATACAATGTACCTGCACCTAATTTTGTGTTGACATCCCAGCTATTATCTCCATGTCTTTTGCCTGTTGCAACATATGTGATATGGTTGCAGCTACAGCATTGTATATGAAGAAGGCTCCCAAGACCATAGTGTCCTTCGTTCACACAATTTGGCAGACGGAGGGGTTGATGACAAAATGAGCATCCTTTGTTTAATTTTGCGGCTAATATGGCTAGCTCCACCAAACGTCTTCCTTCAAACATTTATTTGTTTGAACAAAGTCCTCCATCGACATTATTGTTTTCATCGATGTCGTCAGCACTGTTTGTACCATGTTCATCAGAATGATCATCATCATCACCATCATCTTCTTGATTATCGGTTACATAATTATCAGTAGGATAATCATCTAAAATAAATGTATAAATCACTGAATCAATGGACATCTGACATTTACAATTTGTATTTGCATTCAGGTTCGTGTAAAATAGGTGATGTTGCCACTGTAATGTATGTGTATCTTACTAAAAAATCACAGTATTGAAGTTGATATAATTTTCCAATGCTTTATAATATTTTCCCATTAATATCAAGATAGTACAACCATATATCGATAATTTCTATATAAACAAAATCACGAAGGGTTTAACTTTTCAGATTTTGTTTGTTTGATGTGCAAGAAAGTAAGCATAGCAATGTTTCATATATGAAATGGACCGGTATTTTGATTATTGTCTCGATAACTGGCATGATAAACAAACTTACATTTAATGTATGCATGGTCATGGTGCACATGGTTATTGTTCAGTTTACTGACATTGTTTCTTGAACTGAATCTGCCATGGTTATTTCTGTCCATTTCTAGGCCTAATCGTCGACGTTTTCTCTAGCAACGTAACTACGATCAATGTTCATTCGTTCTTTCGAAACCAATAGCGATAACGGCATTGGTGTAAAGCGTTCACGTGATTGAGTATGTTTTCGTATTTTTTCAAAATTGGTGAGTCACTTTTTACGGTGTATGGGCACAATACGCTCGGGTATAATTCAGTCCGCTGCACTTTTTTCGGAAGTCCACCATGAAAATGGACGCTGATGACGATGTGTTGAGTAACCTTAAAGGGGGAATTTAATGAAGTACGATGTTTTTATAATCTTGTCAACCAATTCTTCATGATGATATAGTTTTATACTCCTTATGAACGATCCATGTGGAGAAAATGATAAGAGGCAATGTTTTCCTGGCGTTCTTAAATCATTGATGAAGAAATCCGTAACTGTACAACCATACAATTTAGCGGCAGCTGTTGGTGAATTTCTAGCTAACAAAAATGTCTTTCTACCCGTAGAGAGAAGGAGGTTAATTCCCGCTTTATTCACCTAGTTGTTTTGAAATGCAACTACATGCATGTATTCT
>JAUMHH010198756.1:0-29032 GCA_032359455.1 Chlamys rubida | reverse complement strand
CGTGACTTCCGACTTCCGTTGTCTCTCTAACGGTTAGACAGGGTTGCCTTTCGTGACTTCCGACTTCCGTTGTCTCTCTAACGGTTAGACAGGGTTGCCTTTCGTGACTTCCGACTTCCGTTGTCTCTATAACGGTTAGACGGGGACCATCTCGGTAACGTTCATTGTCTGGTGCAAAAAATGATGCCAATTCAGGAATAGTTATCATTCTATATAGCAATTTGGTATCCAACGTAGAGTTAATCGTTTTATCAGAAAAAATGTATATAATTATCGATAAGCAAATATTTTCTTTGTGATTGATGAATATTGTATACATAGGTATGCAGGCGATATAGTACAACTGGACGAAAGGTTCGTATCATATTTAAGAGAGTGTATCCTTATCACTACATATCAGTATCGACTTTCAGAAAGTGTTCGTTAGTTTATTTTGTTAGATAGATATAGGTATTACTTGGATGTTTAAAGATGAATGACCCGTTAAAATGTTTGAAAATCTGAAAGCTTTATCCACCAAGCTCATTACCGATTCTTCTCACGTTGTATAAGCGCGTGCCAAAAACTTGTATATATGTTCTAAATAGGAATATCAGCAAGACTCTTTAAAATGATTTATGTGTACTTTTCGTTTTATTAGCTTCGTTTTTTCATACAAATAAACTTGATCGTATATCATTTTCTATCGATCAAAATAAAACGTGGTAAAATTAATTGAATGATAAAAACCCGATGCGAGAGTTCTTGAAAGCACGTGCTTTTAATGACGTAGTGACTGACGTACGAGCGAGGACTCAATTTTGCATCACAATGTGTTTTAAATAGACACGGTCCATGCATAATGCAGTAGTGACCTATAGCTGAAATATGACGTCATTATCGATATATCATGACACCAACACGCGGGCACGTGTCATTTTTATGTTAGTTCATATTCCATGTGTGTTTTATGATATTTCAATATTTTCAGAACTTGACATTGATCATGCATTATTATCAGTTTAGGGCAATCTTTTTAAAATATCGACATATCACATTAACAATATCATTTATCGTCAATTTACAGCAATAAAGCAAAGTTCTACTAGCGAGTGACATCCTCTCCAATCTAGATCTTATCGACGCTTCATACACAACAAAACATCTGTACGACACAGAATAGAGTCATGGTTTACGACAATAATTATCGCAACTCTTGTACAACTAACAAAAGAATACTCCAAATTTATGTTGACATTTCTGCGTGTACACAAAAAACCATAAACAGATTTATTAGCGTCAAATTCGGATAATGTTCTGAATTAAATATGATGTGGTCGAATTCTAAAATGCAAAATTATACAGTATGCCATTGCCTTCGGCTTCGCTGAAAGCGTTTGAATGCCGAAGACTCCATACAATTGAACTACAGGGCATAGAAAACCCTTGGGGTATGCTAAGTAAGGGATGTTATGGGGTTTTGCGGAAATGGAAATTGTAGAGCGGTAGAATGGAGATTGTGCAGAGGCGACCCCACAATGATATCGCGTCCTTATATCTGAAATGTCAGAATTCATCACATCTGTCAAACTGTTTAAAAAATAGACAATGACACACGTCATCTAAATGTTTGTCTCGGTGCTACTTCATCGTACTGTCACAAGACTTTGAAAAATGGGTATGTGTGATGTTGCTTTAGTAATCTTTTTTAGAATTCTTGAGAAGCACATACATACAAAGGGTTTTTAAAGGATAGAATACAAAGTACAGTTGAGTTAGACATGCTGAACAATGAACGGTATGTATCGATATACAAATGCAGATATAAGAAGATGCTGTTTTCAGAAAAAATTTTTACCCATCTATACCTTGATTTTCAATGCATAATAAGCTAAAACTCATATAAATGGATTAAAAATGAATGTTAAAAGGGAGATATGAAAATTCGTATAATTTGTGACATTTAGCAAGAATCGTTACTTTGAAAATGTCCGTCAACATTATACATATCTTGAAATATCGGATAATTCAACTGGCACAAGTTTTGTTACAAAGAAATTTAAAGATTAACAAACTGAAGTATTGTTTAACGCGCTTCAATCTTGCCTTGGAGAATACACGGAGCGTGCTAGACAAGAAAATCGTCAGACATAAATAAACATCCAGCACGTGTCATCTGGTTACTGATACATTTACCTTGCACATTGTCACTGCATTTAGGATTTGTGGATAAGTTACCTCCCTTAAAAATAAATCGACATCTTCTGAGTACTGACAAAGAAATTATCTCAAATTACCGATAACTATCTGAATGTCAAATCACAAATACACATTATCTCCAATTACATTATCTATATTCCACCAGACGGCGCTGCAGGCAGTTTGAAGGTGTGGAATAAACAATATTGATATACATTATATGTATACGTATATTTTCGCATTAGACACGAAATGAAATTGTGAGTATGAGTGCAGGAGGGCGATTCACGTGCATAATAGTGCATGCTGGTCGTGTTTTGGTATTGTTGTGTCTCATTTACATGCTACACGCGCTAAGTGACCCAATTTCACAAACAAACCTAGTTAATGTATCGATGATAAAAAAAATGCACTCGAGATTGCATAATCTGACAATTGCAGCGCTAAAATGTTAACGAAATCAAACTTTCGTGAACTTATTGTCAGAAACTGAAACAAAAAATCTTCTTAGTTTTTTAAAGGGAGGAAATTGAAATGTCAGTGTTACCCAGCATGGATCCTTCACAGCAATGCAGCTTACGGTTTTTATTTTAGAAAACAAATCGCTTTGCAATCAATATACACAATTTCTTTGTCATCTCGTCGTCTTAAGCTGCCGTGAACAGTAAAATATCTGCATCATCAACACTGCGATTCGTGAGTATTTTGTCAGCTATAAATTACGTTAAATGGGAAACTATTGATGTTGAGTTCGCGTGCTACAATACATGGTCGACACTACTTCGTGGACAGTTTGCATGTGGGAGGTTTGTTATTTGCCGCTTGAGGGAATACGCGCGGTCATTTGGTCACTGTATCGGTCAAGGGGGGTATGTAGTGGTCAGTTGATCATGAATGCTTATGAGGCTGTTTGTGACTGTTATGATGGTTTCGAAGCATACACTCCAATCCATCATTTTATCTAAAATCCAACCGGTTGATGTTTGGTATAAAAAAAATGGCTGCTGTTGATGGATAGATCTAGTGGGTGTGTGTTGTTTTAGATTTAACTAATTCAGTGACACATATACGTAAATCAGTTATCACTATATATGTTTCTTCTATTAATAGCATCCAAATTATTTTTAGATTTTATGCAGAAAACAAATATCAGTTTGCATTAATTTTTACGGTAAAATATTTATTTGACTGTAAAATATTTAATCCGAGTCCTATCATACATTTGTCGGTTTTTAACTTTTGATAGATCGATGCTCTATTATATTTTATCTTCAGTTTATTCTAACAAAGCGTTATATAAGTTATCTTTTTATAATTTTTTTCCCGCGAAAATTATCCCAAACTTTAATGATGTTTATCTAGTTTTGGAAAGTCTCGTTTTATATTTGAAGATGAACGTTTGGCATCGCAGTTCAACTTTTTCGGTGTGAACCTGTGTAAAAAGATATTGAATTATCAGAAATAGTAACTTTCGTTTTACAAATCCATTCCCGTAAAATACAATGTTTTATATTTATATATTAACACTCCTAAGACAAAAGTGAGATTGACGTAGATGAAGTGAACCTGAATGTTATTGCTAGAAAAATACAGGCGAAAATACCTATCCCTGACGGAGCGCGGGGGGTCTGTCGAAATCGGCATATCATGAAAATTAACCTTTGAAATGAAGACATTGACGAGTAAAACACATGTTTGACGATCTAATCATCTGATTCGTTGGGAGGCTTTACATATATATATACCGACCACATCCTGTAAAACGCAGAGGTGAGTGGGATGGAGTGTTATGCCGGGACAGATAGTGCACATTTGATCAATTCTAATCCGTTATCCAGTTTCCCCGGAGAGTCTCGGAGATCCACGGTCAACGGCGCAGAGATGATTGATTCCTCCTACATTACTCGTCTGATTCACCCGAATGCATGTTCTTCCAATTGACGAGGAAAACCATTTCCTTGAATTCCAAATAAAAAAAATAAAGATTTACCAAAGTGACTATGATAACAGGCGGCCTCGGAGATGTCAAAAAAACTGCGGTTAAGATGTTCCGGAGATGATATATCGCTTTTCCAACTATCCAGTACAAGCATGCAATTCCATTTCCGAGGAAGGAAAAAAACATAAAATGTTTTCATCAATAATATTGTAAAATAAATTTGCTATGATTCATACCCGATATGTTTGCGTTAGGAGATACAGAGATACAATGCTACTGCAGTCTCTTCGCCCAATAAGAGCAGATCATCCTTGACATCAAGCCGATGATGTATAATGCCCGATTGTTATCGGTTAGATGTGCCTTTTGACGTATTTGTCAGCTTTTCTTAGTCTTAAGTAGCTCATATATTTTATAAAAGAAGAGTGAAACAACTCGTAAATTCTTTTTCCACAAGAACACCGATATCGCGCTGGTTTAGAGATTCGATCGGCGTCCATATATCTTGTAATGCTGAAAGACTTTGGAACACTCGAGATACGCGGTCGGGAAAATAAAGATATAACATTTAATTACTATCTAAGCAAATGATTTTATCGCTATACACAAACCGATGGAATCGGTTAAAATAGTTTACTATTACCAATTTGTATTGAAATATCCATTAATACTGGGAATGTCAGTTTTAGATAAGAACATTGCTGATATATGGTTTCTAATTTTAGATACATGTATAAACACGGACAACAGTTCCGGAATGACAATGGGTGGTATTATTGGTTCTTAATTTTTTATTAAATAACCAACGACGTTTAGTTTTTTCCCTCAACTTTTCGTTGTGAGAACCATGGTTACAAGAAATGTCAATTAAATTGGTGATTTTCTGCTCAAATTTCTTGCTCCATTCAACCATATTTAACATTCTTTGACGACAGAACTGAAAGGCAACATGACATGTTTAACATCATGGAAATCAACAGCTATTCCCTCAAATGGAGCTTATGCAGATGGTCATGTGCAGCGACCGAGAATTATATAATTATCGGACTATGAAAGATCATTAATACATCTTTAATAGACCATTAACAAGTCTCCACAACAGACAGGGTCCCGTGATTCTACACGCCCACCAGGCCGAAACGAATACTTGGTTGTATGGGAAGAGTACGGAATCAAATTGCAAAGTAGCCGGCTTGACGCGACAGCAAAAGGTCACTCGGACTGACCTGTGGGCAGTCTGGCTCGCACTTGCTCCGTCAATTTCCAATCTAAGGCATCAATTATGATGGCGCGTGCGGACACTCGCCTCGAACAACATCTGCTGTGATACGAAAGGGTGGCGACGAAAACTACAGTGATCACGTCGCGACTTATAAACGATCCGGATTTATGGTTTAGATCCGTAATAACGGAGTGAAACTGACAACGACGTATGCGTACACATTATCATCGTCAACTAGGAAGTGAGGATATCACATTATCATCGACGTTCTTGTCGTCACAATCCTGCTAGTATTGGGCGTCTTTGGGCGCCTAGTGTTTGCCATATAGATCTACCGGGGTTGACAATATCTGGCACTCGGAGAGTTTTTGATTACATATACGTGTTACTACCCATGCTGCCTCGATATTTATGTTACTGTGCAAGTATTTTTAGTGTATGCATTTTAGACATCAGTTATAAACAGAGATGAAACATATTTATCGCAGACGTGATTGACATAATAATTGAAATGCGGCGACTTACAATGTATGTGGGGTCGTGGCAAAATAGGTCGTTATTTGTGCCTCGTGCCAGAGAATGTACTTCCCCTTGTTCTACTTTCTACCTGACTTACTGCAAACACATTTCAATGTCTCCTTTTCATTTTTCTTAACAAGTATCAGTTTCTCTCGATATATATCGCTAAATCTCTTTATAATACCAATATTTCACAGAAGAAATGATGGAAGTATAACGGGGTTTACTTATTCTCTAAGGCAAAGCCAACCCTCGCTATAACGTGACGTTTAGTGACAAATACAGGGTATACCTCTTGCCGCACGTGTATAGTCTGAAATTACGTGTGATTAAAACGGTAGTCAGGTGTACATTTCCATATATACATGGGCCGCTTATAACAATGGTAAACAGGTAACAAGTAATAAACGGTATTAATTGAGTTAATAATGCTACAAGCGACCCTTAGTATTCAATATTACGTGTGAAAAGGACCCGGATAAGAGTCCTTATACATATGTTCAAGAGCTAATTCAGGAGTCTTACCGCCGAAGATAGTATACGGTGACCATACACACGAGCACTTGGCCAACACAAGTATTTGTACTCCCGAAATCCAAGTATATTGAGCCGAAGCCATAATCAAATACATCGTGACTCCTAGTTTAAGATTTGTAAACAAACTAATTTTGTATTCGTGCCTCGTTGGTGACCTTAACCGGTCATTCAGTGTAGCTTATCCAAATACCAATAGCATTTGGTCATATATATCTTAACTGCACGGAAACTTGTCAAAAATAGAACATGCATTGCTTGGGCTCCGAAAGTTCATAAAACATGTATATATTTTTGATATCATTTTTCGGTTTATTAAAATCCTAGTGCATAGTTCAGAGAATTAAATTCTTGAAATTTATTCTCAAATATTTGTTTGATAATATCTTAAAAAAGTTTGGACGCGATTTGAACATATATATATTTAACAAATGCTTACATCACTGGCAATAAACACGTGTCATACGCCTCAGTTGTAAATACTTATAATCGGCCTTTCCATCTAGAGCAATTGAGCATTTCTTGTTTATTACTTATGACTGAAAAATCAATTAAATAAACACGTTTCTGTACATTATATGCCTGAATGGAATGTGTGCGCGTGGAGCTCTTTGTTCTGCGAACAGTGTCGATTTCACGTCGATTTCATATTGAACACAATTGCAGTATTAAACATGTATCGAACTCCAGCTGTGACCTTGAAATACCAGCGACTGAAAAAGCAGTCACGGATATCACCTTTTCGTGTCACCTGTAATTCACAGACGTCTGTTTGAAAACACGGAGGCGTAAAAGTGTTTTCCAGTTAAGACTCCATCTTGGTATGTCCAGTGTACTTTACATGTACTTTTTAAATTACAGGACATTTGACCTATTTAGGTAAGTCTTTCCATTCCTAATCCTAGTTTGACACACTCCACGATAAGAGAATCTCTCATTCGGCGGAAAATATCGACTAAACTAACAATGCAACTATATATTGTATTGTTTAATTTAAGAGTACTGTATTGTATTTCAATACTGATATTCTACACTTTCGTCTTCTGCTGGTCAGACCATGTTGGTTTTTGACAATTTTGCGAAATTTCCTGTAAACGTTTCAAATAAGTGCCAGCGTGCCGGAAGCATTTATAAGAAAGACGTATCTATCCCCATACAGTTGTCCCAACAAAATAAACTCCAAGCTCCGAGAATAATCTAATTCATTGAAAGATTGAATATAAGCAACGGTTTCTTAAGTCATTTGGATTTTAGTAGGAAATATAAAAGTCATTTGCCTATCAATGAAATGAAATACATTTCGGCATTTCATCTTAGAAATCGGTTATTGCTCAGATACATATTGATATATTAAATAATATAGGATGAGTGAGTACATTTGAGGCAGGAATCACGAATTATAATTATCATGCTATCTTTTTAAGTCACAAAGCCTATCTCATCATTTTACTTCTAATCCCATAATTACACCGGAAGTTGTTTGGTTTTTTAGCATTTTTTATTTTAAATTTCAATGCACGATATATCTTTTAAAATTTGATACAAATCAAATTATTCAAACTCAAGGACCCGGATAATGTACCTCCTTCGGTTTATTTTAGTTTACAAAATTTTGAAGATTTTGTCATTTAAATTACATGAAAAGTTAAGAGCATTTTGCAGTGTTTGTAAATATTTTGGAAAAAAAATCCAACAGATTGGCAATATGTCATTCCTCATGCATCATGTCGATTATATAAGCCTCTTCGAGACTACATCGAAATGAATGTGCATTTAATCACTAATGGTTTTAATTAGGTATCCCATGTACAAAAAGTGGCCACCAGGTAGCGCCCACATATCGCTAAATTGATCTTAGGTAAACAGTAGATCAACTTGTCAGCTGACGGACTTGTTCCAAATCCCCGTCTCACTTACCTTTTTCTACATATTTTCCAAACAAGCGTTTTAGTGATTATGATGCAGACCCCCTGGCGGCCCTTACTCCGCCCGCTGGACGTGATCGTTTCCGGTTTTCATCACTTAAACTCCTCCGAACCTCCTTCTGTCAGCTTCCATGGTTTTAAGTCCCCTGAAATTGAACATACGTAAACAATAATCGTGATTTTACTAAATATAGGTCGAGAGGACATTAGCTTTTGCAACCTGCTCTCTGTTAATTTCGCTAAAGGTTAATACAGATGGCAAGCACGTGTGTAAACAAAACTGGTTATCGCTCCATATCAGTACGTAATGCCGTTACGGACTATAAATAGGGAATACATTCTAATCAAGTTGAACATAATCTTTATAATAAAATCCACGAGCTTTACACCAGAGATATCTATAATTGGAACGTCCCACTTGGGTACTTATTGCATCCATCATGTACATTCGATGACTCAATTTTCAATCCTTGTGCACTGGCGTCAGAAAATGATTTTTCTGGAGTATTGACGGGATATAAGCATTAAAGACTACATGGAAGGAAAGCAGATTTTCTGGACAAGCAGGAACCGGAATGCACGCGGAAACCCTTGCACTCAATGTACCTAACACCAAAACGTGTCACAAAAATGATTAACATTGTACTTAGGAAAGACTGGGCTTAAGAACGAACGCTCTTATTGGACAAAGAACATTTTATTGTATTCTTGTTGTTAACCTTGTTTTCAATCATATGAAATTAATATAATATCTAATTATTCATTATCGTGACTTGAAAATTAACTCAAAAAAGGGTAATTGCTCGAAAAATTATAATTATGATTTTAAACAGGTCATCTTTAGAATTAGGTTTGTTGCGACATTAATATTTTCATATCAATAATTAGCTTAGCAACAACACAATTACACATGTACTTATAATATTCAGATGAGCTCATTATTGAAACACTGTGCAAATATGATACTTATAATACATACGGACAGTTCAAACGAGTACACGGTGTTGTAAGTTGTACGGTGACGTATAGACGTCAGGTGCATATCATTCATAAGAAACGTACAAGTCAGGTGTCGATTTCTTCATTACGTGTAGCCATTCACGTGATCTATTTCGTATACAGACACCACCCCCATCAATTACTACAAATTTGACGATTTGTTATTTAAGACGTTTGCAGGAGGTCTACAATACTCACTCTGCTATTCTTCTACTTGCACATGTATGGTTTTGGCGCTATCCAATACACCCTTACCGACTCCCCACATTACAAAACCAGGCTAATGATTTCATACATGTAATGCTCTTGTAGGGTTTGTTACAGAAAGCATGATCGTAATTTCTAAATTTAAACTCACGAGACAAATTTTCTTTTGTGTGGCATTGAAGTGAGCTGATTATTTACAAAAAAAAATGAAGCTCACCTGGACAATCTGTTCATCGATGTCCACCTCGGTGCAAGTGCTTTCTACTGATAGCAATTCTTTCCCTTTATTCTCACGGCATAAATTCTACAGTGACGTAAGAGTTACCTCCCTTGGAAAGACTTTTTTAGTCAAAGTTTGAAAAGAACAGTACTAAGCATGTCTTGCCTGACGTGCATAGAAATAAGTATCATTGAGCAAGAAATAATATATTTGATTTTTGATAAGTGCCACTGAGTCATGTAATTCAATATTTGTTGAGTTAATTTCTTTTATAGTAAATTTCTTTGATAACGAATTCAACATTTCGATAATTGAATTTCTATTTTTTTAATTATAGTATCCAGATTTCATCTGTCTGCACGACTCTCCGACCAAAACAAACAAATGAGTAACTGTATACGTGATCATAAAGAAAGGTCACGTTCGTATGTGTCATCGATTGCGCAAGCGCGATAAGTTACGTCCGGCTCATGCAACATGGTCTACTATATTGGTTGATGTATGTGACAAGAGTTGACCTCACCATGTCACGTAAATCTTGTTCAACGTCACTTGACGCTTGTATACGACCAATTCACAGTCGGCATGGGTTTGACTGGCCCGATATCTATTATGTTGTAAGGAAAGAGACCCGTGATAAAGTTGTCTACGATGGATAATAATGGTTTTTCTGATTGATCAATTTGGTCGAGGAATGCTAATTTTGTTATCGTAAACTTACATATATCAAATCTCGCGGGATTTTAGTGACGTAAATCAAACGTGAATTCAGTGACAACTCGAGACGTAACTCGACCGCCATGGTTTCCAACCAGAACGAGTGACCTCGAGTCTAACCGAACAAGAGAACCCTTTTTTCTTCAATTTCACCTATAAAATTTATGAAATAAGATGTTGTAATCCATTACGACCCTTTAAGATTTAGCCGTCAGAATCTGAAAACACAAGTGATCCCTCTTTTCAAACAGTGTCTAGACGCCGCTCGTAAAGTGTTCATCTGGATCCGATAGGTGCTTGATAAGGTGGCATTCTTCTTGGTGACGTATTCTTACCCCTTCTTTACAAATGTAATTCATTTCTCAAAAACCCGGCGACACTTGACGACATCGCTGACACGTCTCGAATACAAGGGCCACCAATTTCCTTTATCAATACAACAATGGCTATGTGACAAATATAAACGCCTACTTAGCATACACAGGATGTAATATTACCGTTGATGTTGGCTACTTTGAAACCAATTTTGGCGGTGGTTGGGGTGGGGATGGGGTTGGGTGTGGATATGTGGGGGAGGGGGTAGCAGTTCTTTAAACAGAAACCCTAACTCTTACTAACGACAAGGTCATTTGCATTTGATTGGACGGATCATAGCATGTCTCGATCCGGTGAAACCTCAACAGATTGAAAAAAAATGTCAAACAAATATTTCGAAATAATACAAAATTGTGTGGAATAAAAGGCCATAGTTTAAATATATGCTGAGATGATAATATGATAATAAAACGTCAAAAGAGAAAATAAAGTTCCATCATTTCTGGAAACTATTTCTGACAATCATATTTCCGGTCAAACAGAGGTCCTTTGGCGTGATAAGAGCTAAATAGAGTTTATGCAAATATCATAAAATTATGTATTGACCATATCGAACTGTATTGGATTATAAAATAAATAACATTACAAAGGTTTTAGGGAACACGAGTGTGGCTATTCCATAACAATACTCTCCTCGAAGATATTAATGATTTGATAATAACTACTATCATCATGGACAGCCGAGGGTCCCATTTCTGTATCTGTCGTTTCCACTATCGGTCGTGCATTCCACGTGTCTACTTATCAGGTCCGATACATGCCCTTGGGGGCCAGAATGATAATGCACGTGCGAGGTGTGTCATATCTGACATACGCTTTCCACACAAACACCAATCATCACAAACGCTTGTAAGACTCAGATCATTGTTCTCCGATTCCGGAATTCTCTCCAGTCCCCGATAGTGATCACGCAGGATCAATGTCAAGGTCACACGTACAGAATATGCGCGTGCATCTCAATTGATGAATGTTTTTACAGATTAATGACAAAAAGTCTGAACCCATGCATGCGTGCAGTTGTGTAGGAATGTTGACCTTGTCATAAATCTTGAGGCGGAACTCTGTATGTAGGAAGCTAACACTATGTGCTTTATTTATACATTGGAGACATGCATTTCAAGAATACTAAGCACCAGGTGTTCCTATCCCCTTAATTACGATCAGATATTATCCTCACTCCGCGGAAAAATATGGTTTGAACATGTTATATTGAAATAATGTATTCCATAGCGTCAACACACCAGGACAAAATATGAACTCAAATTCAATATGACAAAAGATAATCAAAACTTTAAAACAAAACATAAGAAATATATTCCGGAAGGATACTAGTTTGCTGCACCGCCTTTGGCACCCGTCATGAGATTTCGCATCAAATCCGGGAAAATATTTAAAGCCACTATCGACATAAAACACAAAGCGCTGTTGATGATTAAAGACATGATGTCAGTCAGAAATCAGGCCATGAAGACGACTATGAAATTTACCCAGCGTTAATTAAAACCCCTCCAGTAGAAAACCCGGGGTATTTTTTAACAGGACACATATATTCAGCAAATCATGATACGTGAAACGTGTAAAAGCAAATCAGCTGTAAAATTAAAGAAAGAAAACAAAGTCAAGTTGTCACATTTGTCATAAAATTTGAAAGCGGGATTTCCTCTACTGTCACTCTGTTATTAATGCTTTCAATGTGTCAAAAATATCAAAAAATGATTACTAGTGAAACGATAAAAACAGTATATACCCTGCCTTTTTATGACACTTGAGAAACAACACGTTTTGATTTCTTGATAATAAATATGAATGACACTTTCTTATTTCAAAGCGCAAAAACGCCATCATCGATCATCAAAGCTCCAATGACGTCACAAAAAAGCTCAAGATTCACAAGTCGAAACTTGCCGTATTCTTAGAAAAAACTTGGCTTATTAATATTGACAAGTGATGTCTTTATATGTGAAAGGCTTAAAATGATACAGGTCTACATCTAGCACTGATCACATCCAGGTTGACGGGTGATTGATGCACGTGTATAGTGCATCGTCTGTCGCAATGTGTTTAGCCGAACGCTTGTGAGGAATCTCGAGGGCCGTAATATCCGTGTTAGGCTGTTATTGTCTCGTGGCACTACATTTAGTAGTTATTGCAATGAATCATATTGTTCTTCGATCACAACAGGGAAGGGTCGGTTCTTGTCTGCTGTGTGTATCCCCTGTGCACTGTGTAGGTACTGTTTACGCTATGTACTTACAAGATAGACAGTTTGTATACATACTCGTCCCAGAAGTAGGATTGATACTATTGTAATATACAATAATAATAACATGCACACGGGATTTCCGCTTAACCCTCAACCCACTAATCCATGCAGTGCTTTGCAATAAATCACCTACGATATTTTTTTTTTTTTATATTTGTAAATAAATGTCAACTATATTGCAAAATACCACTATTGTGATTTAATAATTCACTAGTAATTCACCATCACTTCCACGCCCTCTATCGGTATCAGGTAGGATAACTGACCTCGATTCGTCATTACTAAGATTTGTTGTGCTATTTCTTTTATATTTATACCATCACAAGGACTTTGGATGTTTTTGTTTATTGTAAAAAGAAATATTCTTTTCACCAAGACGCTTTACAACATGGCCACCATGCGTGTAACACTGAATTTTGTCCACAATTATCGTACCAAATTTTGATTTTGTTTACCGAACAAAAGTTTGATGTCAGTGTCACTCTATTGTCGGAACCATCGCTTTAACGCTATATAAGATGTGTGTCAACGGAAAACAAGGCAACTGAAGTCTATGAGTATGGCCTCGGCCGACAACTGATGAATTTTACCCCAAAATGTCTATTGCTAGTTGTCATTACCCCAAAATGTCCACTGAGGTTGTCACAACCTCGACGTGGTACATTTGTAGCATGACATCCCATCGGTCACATCAGTTTGACCACATGCTGACCAAACGTGCCGCGTGAGACACCGCAGTAAAGTTGAGTTTTGTTTTGGTTTTCTGAACAAAAACATGTCGCTCCTTTTTAGCCTATATGCATACATGTAACATTTAATGCTTTACACTTAGTTGACGTATGGCCTGGAAGTGAAGTTTGTGATGACCAAAGTACGGTGCATCCTGCAGGTGATGCAAGTGTACGGTATACATTGTACTTCAAGATTTGTTAAGATATTTTTTAATTGTTCACGATTCAGAGCTCGTATACATATTACCTTGAACCTAAAGTTTGTTGAACAGGTTTCGTTGACTAATTTTGGTTTCTTTTTGTCCGCAATACGAGGATACTGTAAACCCCAAATTTCGATTGGCAGGGGCCATGCATTTGTGTCCGCAAATGCTTATATGTGTACACAGTGGGATGTATTTAAGGACACTCTGGATCAGTAGGGTTGAGGAATAACGATGTAAACACTACTTTGAGAAAGTAAGACTGTTTTCTATGACATGCAGTATATACAGTCGAACCTCGTTATGTCGAAGTCGACGGGATCGTGGGGAAACTTCGAGTTTTCCGAGTATTCGAGTTAAGCGAGTGTATGTTTCAATAGCAGACGGATCCACCATCACATGCCCTTATCATAAGAATGATTAATTATATAAATTATTTCCTGAATATTGTACGCGTCGATTGTAAGCTATTTAGGAGGAATATTATATTTGATGTTGTTAATTAACTGATATCCCTTCAAGAAATAAAACTCGTAACCTTCCGCGCCTAGAGAGCTATAAATACGTACACTGTACCCTGTAATAAACACCTTTATCCCAAGCATGGTAATATTATCATATATTATTGTGTTGTCATTCTTTGTATTATACAGTACATATAATTAGAGACGCATAACTTGTATTTGCTTGCGTGAATCCACTGATAGATTGAGAGTCATATCATGTACCATTGAAGTACAAACCAACATATTTATGTAAAATCTATCAAAAATGTCCTATGTACATGTACCACGCAAGAAGGTATTCCACAAAATCCTGCACATTTTGACAGTTTGTCTTATGATTCCAAAGTCAACAAAGTGCCATAACCAAAACGATTCCATTAAGAATCCCCGCACCACTGCAAAAAACAAATTGTAACTTTGCAGTAGAAACTGTTTTATCGTCATGACTCTAGATTTGATAAATCTTTTCAGAAGAATACTCTTCAGAACTTTCACGAAAAAATAAACAAACAAATACAAATCAAAAATAAGATTTATCAAATCTAGAGTCATGACGACAGTCAATTGTGCTGTCGCTTTAACTGACTCATGAGGTACGTATATGTACCTGGTCAACGAAGTCCCGTATGATCCATGTTATATCAAAATCGAAATGAATGGGATGTTACTGTATAAACGAGAAAACCACAGTGAAATTTTCAAATGTTTGTTTGGAGTGGGACATATTTACTGATAGTATACTAGGAAAAGGTACTTTACAATTCAACACCATATTTTTTCTACACCTGCAGCCTTGTTCGCAGCAGACAAGCGTAGGAAAACCAACAAAAGCTCAATTGTCTTTGGCTGTGTGTGAAATTATAGAGAATCTCGCCTTGTAATGAAGCTCCTTATCTTTGGTCCTTTATCACTGCAAGACATCAGCGTACCTCTCAGAAAACAAGAGTACATTTTGACATTTCTCGTGACTGAAGATGGATAGGGGAGGGGGCGCTTCACACCTGGCGTTCGGCCTCAGGGAGGGGGCAGACAGAGCTCCCTAGATAAGAGTCAATGGCAGATCTGTTGTTCCAGTACCATCATTGATAGTTATATGGTATTTTGCACGGCTGTGTTCACTTTGAGTGCAGGGATGCTCTCTCTCGAAAAAGTGCACAATCGCATTATTGACAACTGTCGTATATAATTGTTTGACACTTGACTACCTTTCGGGTGAAACGGCATTTTTCTAATGTAGCAACAACGAAATTGCAAATGCCATCTTACTCATAGGGTGATACATGTTTATTGTTGATTTACTTTGGGATAACATATTGAACATGTTTTCAAAAATACAATCATCGTTTTTACTTTCAAAATAACAAAGAAAAATTGTCCGACGTATTTTATCTTCCTGTGCGTTCCTTTTGGTTCATGATACAATCTAAATAAACTTTTTAACCAAATGGCGGAACAGCTATCATTTTGCGGAAACAAGGTCGAGCTCCCTGCGGTTCTGACAGGCGACACATGTCAATCAGAATCCATTTTCCGTCAAGTTTGAACTTGACGTCAGGACACGATTGGTCCCCGACTACAATAATATGACGGAAATACCCGAACAGATTCTGGATTGGAATACATTCACGTGACAGAATTCATGCTTTGATATTTACAGTTACTCTGCACATTCTCCCATTGTATTGTAAAGAGAATGTCATACGCGTTGTGACACTATAACCCCTATTGGTCAGGTGTCAACTGTTGTTACGTTACAGATCTGACTGTGCCATTTACTGGTTCGGGAATACCATAAACTGATTTTAGGAGAGGGTAATAACAAACTTACTAATCTAGATGTAAATACTATATAGGATATACATATTTAGATTTTAACAAATAATGTCACGGTCCTATACCGGATATTTCTATTGCTGACAATTAACATTAAGCCTTACCAGACTTTTTGTCAGCGATATCAATGCATGTACAAATGTAAGACATTGAATCCCATTTATTAAAAAAAATATTGCTTGGACACTTACAATAACAGTTGATAGTTTCAATCAAGAGCTGCATAACGGAAATATAAATACATAGCCGACAATGTGTCCTCGTGTCGTATCTTAAGACTGATGAATTGTCACATGCTTCTAAGTGGATTCGTATCTTTGGGAATATTGGAGAATAAATTTTCTTCGGCACAATTTTATGATGATATGCATGGATAAAAGAAAGAAGAGAGACCAGTTCCTCTTACAAATGTATGCTTGGAATGACTTTTTGGGAATTCCAAGGAAATAAGGACGCTCTCTTACAACTCATACCATCAACGACCGACAATTGCACGAACATTTGGAAAAAGTGAAAGTAAATTTTCGCAAGTTTTTCTTTGCCATGAATTTGTGACGTCATATCTTTGGTTCTTGTGACGTCACCAATGGTGACGATACATATTTATATATGATGGTGTTATAACACGGTATAACAGACTGATTATATATATGACAGTGTTATTACACGGTATAACAGACTGATTATATATATGATGGTGTTATTATACTGCTCTATGCTCTGAGTTTAATTGATGGTGTCATTATGACGAACCATGAACGTTTCTCAGAGTAGATTGAAACTTCTCTGGTAGGAAGCCTCGTATTTTCTTTTCATTAAAATTATTTGAATATGATAATCCAGAAAACCCACATTCCACACAAAACATACATGAGAAAAAACCTTACTCTATTAATGCTGAAAATTACATTCGTTATTTATTTACTTCGTAGATCAGTGGTTACAAAATGAATAAGAGGATCCCGAAATATAGTTTTGGAAAATATTGATATCATTTGTTATAAAACGGGAGAACAGAAAGAAAAACGTATTCACACGTTCTTCGCAGAGTGTTTGACAATTTCGGAATGTTGAGAAATCTGTAATATCCAGAAATTTCCTTAATGGTTTTACCGAGATATACAGAGAACCATATAACTTGTTATCTACAACATAAGATATATTTTCTTATTGACAGGAAGAAACAATATTAAGATAAGAAACCAATCACCAAATAGAAAATAGAAACATATCGACAATTACGTACTTTACACGCGTTTTATCGTAAAACCTTTGACCGATTTTTTAAATAAATGAATGAACTACTGCCAAAATGTAGAACAACACTGTAAACACACTGGTGAATGTACCGGGAGTTTTGGCAAAGAATATATAAATATCAGTCGAAATAAAAAATGTATCACATACAGAAATAAAATCGAAGTGAGGTATTTTTAGCATTCTAACAACCATGAACTTTATATATGTCAAACGAAGAATAGTATTCAGCAGCTTCAAATTAAAGGCCTTTGGAGGTTTAGCTATAGGGAAATACTTATGTTCTACAGATTTTTTTCTAGACGAAATGTAATCAGTTTCAAAAAAATACGCTAGCAGTATTAACATTGAGGGTATGCTCATCAAACGAAACAATTAATTAAAACACTTACCGGAATAATTCTTTGTAGATTCTGCAATTTTCTGAGTTATCTTTCACAAATGAAAAACCATATATCCCAAACACTTAGTTGAAAAAAACTACACAGGGGAGAAGAAAAATGAGCCGGTTGGTTTGCCGTGTGTACCACATGGTAACGCTTGATACCTGGCCCAGCCTCTGTAGCCGGGAGGTGAGAACTCTCTAATACTCGTCCAGGGGAGTCGAAGACGGAGGCGGTACTCACACATTCCGGAATTATTGTTATATCTTTTTAATTTCCTCACTAACGATAATTTGATCAGTCATTTAAGATAGCTTCGTAATTGATTCAATCAAACGGTGATAATGATACAGGGTACAGTGGCGCGATCTGTTAACTAATCGCAAAAGTCAAGACAGCCTGGGATAGAATTTTATTTTTGTTTTTCCGAGCATGTTCGGAAACTAGATAACAATAAGTTTATAATATCCCAAGAGAGCCTTGTAAAACATCGTCTATTGGAATTTCTTGGAAAAAAGGAGACTCATACTGCAGCAGCACCAGCAGCAGCAGCAAAAAAAATAGAAAAATAAAAAATGACACTTTTTGATCTATTTGTAAAGATTCAAGCACGCCTTTTTTAAATAGTATATTGGTTTTGTTTTAACCATAATGTCAAGTAACTTATTTATTACCTAATTGATTAAGACGTTTTGTTTTCTGTGGAAGTCATTTCTTGATTCTCTTCAAGAATTAAAATGAAAAATCAATGTACAGTTGGTCACTGGCAGTGATTTGGGTTCGTACAGTACGAGTGCACTTTTGATCAAGAGCAACATATTTCTCCCCTCCAGGATTGATATTTTAAAGCTGTAGGGTAAAGGCTGTAGCTAAAACACTAATGTCAATATACCAGATCCACACAATCTCAGATTAAAAACCAAACTGTCGGAATTAATTACCTTTTACAGATGCATCACGGTCACCAATGCGTTTAGACGCTGCGACCGCTTACTTTTTGCATCACAAGCGTTTAATTGACACGGACATTAATGGCAGCAGTAGCTACGTCAGATCGCATCTGATACGATTTAATTCCACTTTTTTAAAATCCATTCTATGGGTATGCTTTTAGATGGTTAATGGAAATTGCAGATATTTTTTTTATAAAAAAATCCTAAAAGACAGTGTAAGAATGGACGGTTTGTGCGTTTATTACTGAACGAGATACTAGCCTTGCCATGTGCTTCCAATAACGGTGTCCGCCTGTAAGTATTGAATGCACGCTGGGTTATGAATAAGGGGTTTACAAGCCCGGAACAAGAGGGGAGGCAAGTAATTTTACGTATGATGCTCTTGTGATGTAATGCAACGGAGCGTACAAACCAGATGATGAGCTTCGTTATAATTTACACACCCAATATACAGGAGGCAGTGCTAAGGAAATGTTGACTTTAGATGAGGGGGATGCTGCCCTCTCTAATACTCCGACGTATATATATATACAGACAGAGGGGTGTTTGTTGTGCTGACTCGGGAGGGGTCAAACCCTCCCAGATACTCAAGATAACACGTAAGATAGTGTGTCATTTATCATCTATGAAGGAGTTAGTTTCCTAACAGATCACAAAACAATTATGATGAGTGATCTATGGGAAAGGGAGACCCAACATATTGGTGTCCGCACAATACTCCTAATACATATCATTCGGAACACCTCGGCCGATTCGGTCATCTAACGATGGAAGGAACTGTAATTCGGGCGAGGTGTTCCGAATGAAGACATTATATACCGAAGGCCCAATATTCCGAAGATCCGGTAGGAAGTCCCGATATTCCAAACGGGAAAGATAGAGTCATTTCGGAACAAATATTCATTATGATTTTGTACATGTACGAAGGATATTCCGAATATAGTTTTACAATTATCTTTCTACAATGTTAAAACATCAGAATACTTTAATGTTTCGGTGATAAGCTAAAAGGAACTTTGAACAATATGACACTTTTTGGCATTCCTATGTTTTAACTTCCTGAGATTATGGATTCGTTGGAATATTGAGCCTTCCAAATAATGGACCATTGGGCTTCATAAACACATGACAATCTTAAGAATATTCGGAATATCCAAGATAAGTACCAACATTGGAATCCTGTATATTATATGGTGGTAAGATTCAATTCAATACATCTCTGGGAGGGGTACAATCATCCCTGAACGTAGTTAGTGTACTGTAGGAGGGAAATACTCAACATTAACGTAAAGAATGATTATTCACTGGATTTATCTGTGAAAAGATTTAGAATCATCACATTTTTTTCTGAGGAAATTATAAAAGGAATTATATTTTATCTACAGGAGAATTAAAATCGTTTCTTATATCCATAAAGCAAATTAAAACCTTATTATATCGGAAGAGTTAGAATTCTTTCACATACAACGTACAGGTGAAGAGGTGTGTGTCATAAATGGGAAGGTACAATGTAGAAACCTCTAAGATACTTAATTCACAAAAAACGTACTAGTCTTGTATTATATATTGGGAGGTAACTATAGTAGAATCCTTACGGTTTTCATCTTCAAACTATCGACGTTCCTTTACTAAGAGAAACCCCTGCAGGTTCGGGAAAAGAATAGTCATGATGTATTCCACTACATGATCGTACGAGGCGACTTTCATGTATGTGCCCTCTGTCGTCTGTTTAGAGAATATTAAAGAAACCAAGAAAAGACCTGCTATATCCCACTGCATGGGTATCGTAAATGGCAGCGAATGTCCGGCCCCCTGCAAAATCGGGGGTTTTCTTCCGTGTTTGCTAAGACGATGATATGGAAGATACCAAAATTAATCCGCTGCCCCTCTTGTGACATTTAAGATATTTTTCGTTTCCTGTTTTTCTTGTCTGCCTTATTTCTTTCCTACTTTTATCTACTCTCTCTTTTTGAAACATAACAAAAGTCAATAAAAATGATGCTGTTGATATTTCTTTTATATATACGAAATACTTTCTTACTTGAGAATTTTGTTGAAAATATTTGATAATCTTTTGTATTCTAAGATTTAACTTGTTTACCTTTTTGACTGCATTGCTTTATTTGTTTATCTAGAGGACTTTTAAGAAAATAGGAACGATCGTAAAAAGTGATCATTTTAAAATAAGATATGATATACAGGAGGCAAAGACCATGATACTGCCTCCTGTGGTTGCTATTTACTATAAGAGAGGCAAATATCGTGCTACTGTCCTCTGTGATAGCTATATACTATAAGAGAGGCAAAGATCGTGCTAAGTCCCCTGTGGTAGCTATATACTATAAGTAAGAGAGGCAACGATCTTGATACAGTCCCCAGTGGTAGCTATATACTATAATAGAGAGAAAGATTGTGCCCTGCGAGAGTGTGTTTGAGAGTGAGAGTATGTGAGAGAGAGAGAGTGTGAGTAATGGACCGTCGGCGGGAAAGGGAGAGAGAGAGTGAGAGATAGTGTGAGTGAGAGAGAGTGTGTGTGTGAGGGAGAGAGAGAGTGTGAGAGTGTATGAAAGAGAGAGAGATAGAGTGAATTGAGAGTTAGATAGACAGTATATGAGAGGGAGACACAGAGAGGGTATGAGAGGTATGAGAGGGAGGGTGACGGAGAGAGGGAACGAATGGGAAGGTGAGGAAGTAGGAGAGGGAGGAAAATGGTGTTATTTAATTATTTTCTTTTGCTTTTTAAAGAAATGAATTATTAAATAACGATAGATATTATGTTAATGCAACGTACATCTCCATTTCAAAACAACAGGTGTCGTGAATTTTATTTCCAGTAGCTTAATGACCAGTGTTTAATTAAAATGCTTTACAAGTGTCGCATCATCACACCATCTCTCCAGTCTTCAGACAAGGTCTGTGAGGTTCTACACACGTGTTTCTTGTTAACTTTCAACATCTTAGTCATGACTTAAACTATAAAATAAAATTTTGTTAAAGATTCAAACACACAGCCCGATTTTAAACCTGTAGACTGTGAATCCTTATCAAACATTCATTTCCTGGTCAAAGAGTTTTGTCCGCCATCGTGTTTCAATCAGAACAGCATTTGTCATGATGTTCTATGATTTCGATCAACAAAAAAACGATAAAACACGCAAACTATTTTTAAAAAATCTCATATTAATATCATTTCAAATACAATGATACAAACATCGGTCTGACTCACTAACTATTTTCTCACATTTCAAGACGTTTTCGGTTGTAAATAATGAAAATCGTTTATTTTTTATGTACGAAACTAATATTAGCTTTGAGAACTTCCGTCCATAAAAGTGGCCATTAAGCCTCCATGTTTTATGGCAATATGACAGGTTCGCCCTAACGAAGTGTCAGTTATGGCCACTAAGTACCTTCTAGTCCCGTCAAAGATGAATTTCAATATCGAACGCGCCGATTATTTAACCCGACATGCTGGGTTCCGGATGTTTATAACACTAGAGAAAAAAACACATTTTTTAAACGGGTTTATTTGACACGAATCGCCTGGACGACCATATCAATGCATACTACACCAGCTTTTAATAAGTAATTCCAAACAAATCCTCAAAAGATTTTTTCTCACAAAAAACAAGAAATCAAATATTGAAACATATATGAAAATAAGGAGTATGTGTGCTTGTTTGGGGTTTATGAGACGAGTGCCTAGGGAGACACTGCCGACAAAGGGAAAGATAAGATAGGAACTGTCACCAAATAATTACATTACTGAAGTTCAAGGCGGAATTCCAAAACTTCATCTTCAGACTCCCACGTCCAAGTGAATCTTACATGTACATCTACGATGCTTTTGCAACTCTCACTGCAAGTAATCATTTTGAATCTGTAAACACGTTTTCCAGGGCCGAATTTGAAACTGATTAAACATATCCTAACAAATTTGTTCTTCAATATGGCTTAATATAAGCTACATGTACATCCACAAATCTATAACCAGACTGAGTAGAACTGAAAAAAGTTTTATAATGTTTACCAGCTTAAAATGATAGTCGGAATGGTAAAATTGTTCTTTTTGGGAAGCACCTGCAGAAATATGACTATTTTTATGCATTTAGACTGACACTGGACATTTCTTGTCCTAGGACAATCAAATTTTGTATTTAATTTCAATAATTATAAAAATACTATATACGTTATTTATTTAACTGGATTATCACATTAAGCTGACGGTGCGTTAAACAATTGAAACGGGTTGATAGATACAGATGCTTCTAAATGTTTTCTCACGGAGTCGATGCCGCCTCTAATTTATCTTAAAGACATATTAGGTGAACACATCGTTAGGGAAGGAGGGTCAATTTAAGGCTAATTCAGGGAGGAGACATTTCTTCTAATTACAGTGAAAACAGGTGGACACATCGCTCCTCCTTTATCACCCCATTGAGGACTGCTTTAGTGAGCAATCTACAAAAAACATGTGACGCCACCAAACCCGAGATTGCCTCCTTACTCTCAGCTCTTCGACATTAATCGAATTAATTCAATGGAGATGGATTATAAGTCAATAGGAATACCTATGAAATGCTCTGCAATGGACATATATATACGAATTTACTTATCTTGTGTTCTCGTTAGCAAAACGTATAGCATAGACTACCATTAATTGTCCTGCCAGCTTGTTCTTGCGTTAGTTAGCTTCTGCCAAAGTCACTCAAGTTAAACATTCAAAATTGATCCCGTTCTTATAGCTTATAGAAGGTGTTGACGGGTGTTTTTAGAGAGCAATCTATTCCAATTTGTGAACATCGGTAAAGCGCCAGGAATTTGGATGTGAAAGAAAAATTGTAAATTAATTTGGCAAGTGAAACTAAAATGATATACAATTAATTTCAAAGCTGTGATGATTTTCTTTTTAGATTCAGAATGATTTTAAAAGTCTTTCCGGTGCCAAAAGATATATTGCTTTTCTGATAAATGCATTTTTTTTGTTTTGTTTGATGATTGAATACTCATTAGACCACCGTTTGTTATTCTGATAAAAATGAAGATTTCTCGTTGCCAGATTCCACCGTACTTAACAAAACGTTTTAAATATAATAATTTGATTTTGAAAAAAAATAAAATAAATTACAATGTTTCGAATAGAAAAAAGGACACAGTGACTGCAGTTTACACGTATGTTGATAACATATTCTGATGGTAATGCTTTGTTTTATCATTATATATGTCATTAAAGCTACATTGTTTTATAGAAATGTAATAAGGTTATAAACCGAAATATACCCTAACTTAGTAAATTTGTTAATAGAACTAAAGAGTTTCTAGGAAGAAATTTATTTAAGTAATGAATGTTTGTAGCAAATGTTGTTGTGGTCCTATAACGCACATTGCTATTGGTGACAATCTTAACAAGCATACTGAGTATTGCTAAAGCAATACATGTCCCCTACTGGCCCCGCTAGCTATTACACTGTAATGATTTATAAAAAATGGTGCCCTTTGGTGTTAATTTTTGAAAATGAAAAGTATACAATTAGCTTGTAACTGATTTTAATGTAATTTTTCTATTCTACATTACCATCAATCATATTGTAAAAAAAAATCAGAATAATTGAATTTTCATGTATACTGTTTATTACATACACATTTGACAGTTCAGTAATGAACCGATTATATCGATTATGGAATTTGTCATCGATAATCAGAATCGAACAGGACAAATCGATCGATGTTTTATTATTATATATCAATCATCAGTCCATCACTGGCTTCAACTTGTCCAGGATTTTGTATTAATAGTAACGGTGGCCTTGACTTCCCTCAAGGAATGAAGCCACTAGAGCGCTGACAATGGATTTTCTAAAAAAATGTAACGGTGACCTTGACCCAACAACCCTGAAACTCGAACTTGTCCGAGATATTATTGTCCTTTGTAAATGTGTGAAGTTTGATCAAAATCCTTGAAGGAATGAAGCCGCTAAAGCGCTGACAATGAATTTTCTAAAAATAGTGACCTTGATCTTGACCCGACAACCCTGAAACTCAAACTTGTCTGAGATATTATGGTCCTTTGTAATTGTATGAAGTTTGATCAAATCCCTCAAAGAATGAAGCCGCTAGAGCGCTGACAAGGATTTTCTAAAAATAGTAACGGTGACCTTGACCTTCATCCGACAACCCTGAAATTCGAAATTGTCTTGAGATATTATGGCCCTTTGTATTTGTGTGAAGTTTGATAAAAATCCCTCAAGGAATAAAGCTGCTAGAGCGCTGACAAACATTGGTGTTACGTACGCACACAGGCGGACAGAGCGGAAAACTATAATCCCCCTGGTTTCACCGGTAGGGGACTAACAAGGTGATAACAGGGCACCAGCATTCTCCAAATGTGGAGCCATGAAAAGAAATCCCAAAGAAATTCTAAACTCATGATCAGTGTTGAAATAAAAGGATAACCTGTTTTTACAGTAAAACATCATCTGATCAGACGGATGTATATACATAAACAAACTGACAACTAACAGATTGGTCCTGCTTTATCTAACAAGCTAATGACCTATCAAGTTATATAAGACTGGGTTCTTGACCGTCACTCACATGTCCATTGTCTTGCCTGTCTGGATCCACTGTTTGAGAAGGTACTCGTAGTAGCTGTCTCCTCGGGCCCCAAATGTGATAGTGCTCGTTCCTCTGAAGGATCCAGTGTTGGCATTGACAAAGATAGGCACCAAGCCATCCTTTTTGGGCAAGCTATGGATGTGGTTACTCACAGCCATCACAGCTTTCTGGGATAGAATTAATGTAAAAATTTGATTGAACAGTAATATTCTTTCAGCTCATAAAATGTGAATAATGGATTGCATAGTAACAGTGTACTGGATGAAGATTAAAGCATTTATAATATGATGATCAACCCCGTAGAACACCTTTAAACAACATCAATACATGACATCAATAGTAACTTATGGCTTGTCAGCTATGGCCTCAGAAAGAGAAATCTTGCATGATGCCCAGAGTATTGAGAATATTAACGTTTATCAATCTCTCACTTTTTTTTCACTATGCCTAGTCTGTGATTCCCTATAAAACACCATCCTTCAATTATCATCCTTGGGGTTACAACTTCTTCCCTCTAAAAGTTACATGCTTGGCTGTCTGGAACAATCTGAATTTGTAATTTATAGTCCGAAGTGGCAATGAGCAGGCTAGAAAGTAAAAATATGTAAGTGGCAATGCTGACAAAGCAACTGTAAACATTTATCAGAGGACTTCTGCTGCTTTAAACTCTCCTTGATATCTAGTAGAGAGAAAGGCTAGAAAATCAGGAATCACTCTAATGAAATCTCCATAATATATACCCACAATAATTAAATATCTTCACACGATCATGAATTCTGTAGTTAATGAATCAGTTTATTGGCCGAACTAACCAATAGTCAACAAAGTTGATTGATCGAAACACAACTGTCCGCCACCATATATGCCTCTTACTCGTCATCCTTGATGACTGATGACCTTTGTTCTCTGACCTCTATATTTATCTTATACTGGTCATCCTTTACAACTTGAACCATATCCCTCTGACCTCTGTACATGTACATCCACTACTATAAAATGTGATGACCTTTGCTTTCTAGTCTATACATACCTCATACTTGTCATCCTTGGTGACGCGGGAGAGGTCCCTGAACTCCAGCTGTGTGGTGGTGACCTCGGAGGTGCTGCTGTCTGGGCCCCATCGTGGGGCATGAGCACGGCTTGTCATCAAGTTCACATCAGAAAACGGTACATTAGATGGTGAATTAAAGCACGGCAGTAGTCTGTTTCCCAGGTCAGTCTGAATAATATACAATCAATTGTTACCCAAGGTAACCTGAACAAAATACAATGTCAATACAGTAATTACAAAAGTCAACCTGAACGACATCCGGTTAATGTCAATGTTATCCAGGTCAACTCAACAGTCAATCCCTTTCTAACTTATCCAAAGTAACTTGGTCAGTACCCAATTCCTTAGTAGTGTCATGTCACCTGTGAAGGATTGTTCAACTGATTGAAAACCATGTGTCCTAACCACTCATGACAAATGACAACACAGAATATAACCACTATACAAATATAAATTCCTCAGAATTCTATTTATGTTTTTCAGATTATTTCAATATGAGACATATTTTTTGTCAGATCAAATCACCAAATTATACAGTAGATATTGCTAATGCTCATTTCTATTCATCAGGCCATGTTTGTGGTCGCCAATGTTACAATTCAGATGTCTAAGGCACAATGACATCACAACCAGGAACATAAAATACACTTTCGTCTTACTTCTGAGTTCATCAAGTATTGAAAGAAGGAAATACAAATGTCAAAGTCATTAAACCAGAAATGTGAATATGTCTACAACTCACGGCCTTTTCCTTGAATAAATCATCCCCAGTGAGGTGATATGTGGCCAGAAGCCCTCCAAGGACACGGATTGTGATTTCAAATAAGTTCACATCTTTGTCTTTTTCAAAAGTTAGTTCAGTTGCAACCCATTCTTTGGCATCATCAAATTCTGAAAGAGACAAAAGTATGGATTGGTCCTATCAGAACAGATAAGTTCTATCGTATTGTAGAAATCACTAGCAAACATATTTACTCCAATAATATGTGTCTCTTCTCCATTGGAATCACAAAATCTCTCAAAGTTTACAGTATTTCAATCATCTATGCTATCATTTACTGGTAATCAATACGGTACAATGTCAACAGCAAAGTTGCTGGGACTGTGAACATCAACACGGTGTTAAATATGTCTATGATAAAACATTAATTAGTTATGGGAACCAAACTTTGAGATAAACAGGATATTCCAAACAAATGTTGGACTGCAAGTTTTACTTTTAGCAACATTTTGCTAATGACATCCACTGCCAATGCTGAATAGATAATACTGGTAAATTCTTGGCATGTCATTTGTGATTTATGTATAAAGTTAGACCATGTTGTTTGATGCATCATTATTGACAATTAATACATTTCGTCAATTCTGTAACATGTTCTTTATTTCCAAATATAATATTATTATAAAAAGAAGTCCTGTGCCTCTTTTCCTGATAAATACCAGTCACATTATCATGCATAAGATTACTATGTTCCTTTTCGATTCAAGGATACTAGAAAGAATTGGCCTACTTTATCACACTGCTTGATTGTAGCAATTGATATGGAACTCCCTCAAAATCAGGGATTAAAATCATCTGTTACATGGTTCAGGCGTAGGATTCAGATTGGGATTTTCCTCCCCTCCTTTACATCTGCTCTGGGAATTCATATTGAAAAAGAAATGGATCTACTCCACCAACTACAACAGTTATAATAAATATTTAACTGGCACGTGTACTTATAAATATACCTGGACAAGTATGTAGACTTATATACCTGGTTTGAGTCCCATAATGACCAGTGTGTCCAGTGAATCTACTATTGTAAGTCCTACTCCAAACCACTCCGAGTGTGTGCGGGTAATAGGGTGGAACTCATCATGTCCCCAGGCATACTTTTTGTAGGCTTTCCAGGCAAACCGGAACGCATCCACTACCGCCTCCTGTCTGTCTGTCCTCTTACCCTCCTCTGTAAATCACAAATTATCCAGGATTAATCTATCTTTGTTCATGGTATAATGAATGTCAATAACAACATCTGTATATATCACTATATATTTATACTTCCTTGGAATCCTGATGAATATTAACAAATCAAAGTCTTGAAAAAGTTTCATTACAAACAAATTTGAGATATATATAGCTATAACAGAAAAAGCACGAAATGCTGTGCCCTAAAACAGGCTGTTAGAAACATATACTCCACGCCATTGATGACACAGAGAATTTGCTTTCACACATAACTCCTTCTTGTCACTTTGATTATATAAAATGGATTACAAGCAAGAATTTTATATCTCATCATTAATAAATCTACACAAAATATGATATCAGTATGTTTAAACACAAGAGGCCCAGAGGGCCTGTATCGCTCACCTGTTTCTTTTGTTACATGAAACTGACATATAGGTAACTTCAGACC